>JAWQUT010000359.1:231370-260078 GCA_033807755.1 Ellobium chinense | reverse complement strand
ATGTGTGTGTGTGCATACGGAGGTGTGTGTGTGTGTGTACTGTGTGGGTATGTGTGTGTGTGTGTGTGTGTGTGTGTGTCTTATGGAAACTGTGCAAGGATTTATCATACGTAATGCAGAACGGCCAATTTCCAACAGAACAGACTACACTGTTAAGTTACAAGCATGGGTGGAAAGCTATTTCTTATTCTGACACTTTTTTAAAAAGGTTTACAAAATCATTGGAGTTTATGCTGGCAAATGCTATGAATACATTAGCTTTGAGCACGCGCAGTGCTTTGACGGGTTCCTGTTGTGAATGTATTAATTTTGGGTTTGGGGTTAAGACCCTTGCTCTTTTTCGTCCATTTTTTTATTGACTTCAGCTTTATTTTTACTTTGTTTATCATTACAATAGTGAACTTTATGAATGATGTTGCCTGTAAGGAAGGGGTTTGTTTTAACCTTTTTCTTTTTTTCAAATTTCACAGAAAGTCTACTCGAGAGTCGCCAGGGTGTGCAAGGTAAGTTCACTCATTTTTTTTTCCATTCACAGACTGGTCTTTCTAAATTTCATGTTTTCTTCTCGCATTTTGAAGTTGGGATCTAGATCAGAAGCATTTTAACCCTCTAGTGCCCAGCGTATCAGATCTGATACATTTCGTGGAACAAAGACAAAAGCAAACCAAGATCATCACCCCACCATAATAATGTGAAGTCGCATGAGCGCATTATTATTATTATTATTATTATCATTTTGATGCTTGTTCCAGCATAGTGGATTCAGAAGTGATCCAAAAACTGGAGCTCGGACTTTTTGTGCCATTGTAAATAGGACTGGCACTAGAGGGTTAAAGTGGATTGGATATTTATAGTAAACCATGAACAGTCTAAATGTGAACTGACACCATCATTGAAGCAGGACCATGCATTATTTAGGTCACAAGATAATTCTGGATACACTTCAGAAATGTTCGAGGGTGGAACATGGCGTATAACTTTCGTAACGCGAGGCGTCTCGGGTCCAGCGACCCGCTGGCTGCGTAACCCTTGTTACTACTGATGACCGTTGCACGTGTTGGCTGCAAAATTCGACCGCTGCCTAACACGGTTTGGGTCTGGCATGCACATTTATTTTACCGGAGCTCACAGTGTTGTGGAGTTAAAGTGAAAACTGGTTCTAACTGTAGCATCACAAGAGGTTACAAAACTATGTTCCAAGCGGCTATGGTCAACTGGTAGATAGGTTATGCGACTTGGTTGGCCATGCCACACAAAGGTCGCCAGAAAAGCTGGGCCCCAATCGATATTCTACACAAGTTTGGTGTGTGTTTATAATATATATTATATATATAGTTAGTTAATAAGACAGTTCCAGAAAACAGGCAAACAGTATGACCAAACCGATTCTGAAAATGTAATGTCAGCCCAGCACATACTTCCTACATGACGTGGTCATCGGCGTCATCTCACGGGTTTGTGAAAATGCCTTAAATAGACCTCTGGTCGTATTCACAGTATGTACTGAATGACACACCTATGAAAGTCAAGCCCCCCCCCNCCCCCCTTTTTTTTTCTATAACAGTGTTTTAAATTATGGTCTTGTGGAAATCGCTTAAGAATACTGAAGCAATTCTACAGATACCCGGAAAAATTCAAACTGGACCGCAAAGAGTGAGCATGGTGTACAGCCAACATAGATTGTTATACTTTTTTTTTTCCAAAGTATTCACTTCAGATTTGTGCCTTAGTACTGTATATGGGTATTGCTACTAATATTAGACAGCTGTTGCACGGTTTATAATTACATTTCAGTGTTCAAATTTCAACACGGACAGGTTTATGTTCCATGTTAAAGCATGGACACCCATTCTATGAATGGGACATCAGATTGAGATAACGAAAATGAGATTGCCTGTTACACGAAGAACATATCTTTGTGGTGCTGAAACAATACAGTGAAGTGGTGTGCACCTTTGCTCATTGAAGAGATTTGCCCATTAATACGATCCTTGACGGCTTCACCCTGCATGGCGTCATCAATGAATGGAAAGTTAACCTCATCCATGAATAGGACGAGGCAGGGGAAGCAGCACGAAGTTGCCCATTTATTTTTTGTGGAATCTTGCTCCCTGTGCGGGCAGACATTGTTGCTAAACATCCTCTGTCGAATTTCATGCAGGGTGACGGTTTCGACCGAAGTTTACATACAGCGGTTTCGGAATTTATCATAGCGTGCTATGTCCTTGATCTGTTTTAATAGTCTGATATTAAGACAAATAAACAAACAAACAAACAAACAAACAGAGGGAGGGTTTCTTTCAGTGATAGTCTGTGTGATAAATTGATTCTGTTCCTCTGCAGAATGACAAGGGAGGTGCTTACGCCCTGGAAACCATCTGGACATCCTACCACAAAGCCAGGCTCAACTGTTCCCTGCCTGGAAACTTCCCATTTTACTTCGATGAGCTCCAGAGTACATACTATTCCGCGGAGGAGCAACTCATCTACGCTGTCTTCACCACTCCCCCGTGAGTACTATACCTGGCCATGTGAACTCAACTGTTCATGTCTGTCATGTAGTTCGGCGATTCAGAGTTTTCGTTTACAGAAATTTGCGCGTGATTGCTGATTCTGACATCTATTTTTTTTCTCTAATTACAGACGACTGTAGCTGTCGATCTGTTTGTTAAATATTTATAAATGTCAGTGGATACTCGCAATTCCTCTTAATTGCAACTTTTGCCAATGTTCTCTTCAAATAGCGATTAAGTGATACGAAAATAAAATTGCCATTATATTTGCCTGTTTGCCCACATGTATTTTTTTCCTCAGATTTATTCGTCTGGCTGTCTGCTATCATTTCTTTCTTTCTTTCTCTCTTTCTTTCTTTCTTTCTTTCTTTCTTGCTTTCCTTCTTTCTTTCTTTCTTTTTCTTGTCTGTCTGTCTATCTCTCTGTCTGTCTGTTTCTGTCCTTGCATGCCTGTCTGCCTACCAGGCTAGCTGGCCGCCAGGCTAGCTGGCTGGTGTCTGTCTGTCTGTCTGTCTGTCTGTCTGGCTGGCCGACTGGCTGGCTGGCTGGCTGTCTGTCTGTCTGTCTGTCTGTCTGTCTGTCTGTCTGTCTCTCTTTTTATCTGTCACTTGTTTCTCTATTCCTTTACCATCGTCTTTGGATTACAGAGACCGCTTTCTTTCTTTCTTTCTTTCTTTCTTTCTTTCTTTCTTTCTTTCTTTCTTTCTTTCTCTCTGTCTTTCTTCCTTTCTTTTCTTGACACCGTGTTTCTTTCTGGTTAACAGGAACAGTATCGCAGGCTCTGCAGTCTGCGTGTATAACATGACGGCTTTGAACGACGCCTTCGATGGTCCGTTTAAGTACCAAGAGAGTCCATCTTCCGCTTGGCTTCTAAACGACAACAGTTTTGTCCAGGGCAAGGTATGCTAGTTTGATTTCATAACACTTGTCCTTACAACTCATTTACTGATTCCCTGAATCGACATCCTTGCACTCTGGGCAGACCAAACAGTGTTCAGTCTTCTGCTGCAAACGTCTTAGGGTATGGATGCTGATGGTGTTGTTTATCTTCATTACTCCTGTCCCACCCTTAAAGTTGTTCTTTTTGACTTGATCCACATGTAGTTTTTAATTACTGCAGTCTGAGGATCACAGCCTTGTCGAATTTGATACTTCTGTTTCTGTGGATAACAGGTGGTCTTTCAGTGACTTTACCGTGTTATCCTTATCCACCTGTAATATCTCCATTACTGGGTCTTCAGCTGCTAGCCTATCAGCTTTTTCATTGTCCTGTCCTTACAGGAATTTAAGAAATGTAAAATTAATAACTACAAAATCAACTTCTTAATTATAAAAGACACATCAGCAAAGGCCAAGGTGTTGTTGGACTTTCGATTGGATATATGTGTCCTGCCAGACCGAATCAAATTTTGTCTGACCCAAAAGACATGTTAGTCTGAGATCAGTATACATATATGTAGATGTTAGTCTGCTGGATATTCGATGTGGTCGTTTTTGGTTTGTCTTTTTTTGCTGAACAGGACCGCCATTCTGGCATAGGGTTGACATGCATGTTACAGAGATGTCACGACGCCTACACCACTGTGTAGTGTAAAGTTACACCACTGTGTAGTGTAAAGTTACACCACTGTGTAGTGTAAAAGCGAATGCTTGAGGTGTTCGCCTCCTATTTTGTCCTACATTCAATCTCTTTTGAGCAACAACAATACTCTTAAACAGAATAATTTCGCATGTCCTCCTTTGGAGAAGGCCACCAAACATTCTTTAAGGTGAAGAGTGTTTCCACGCATTTGGAGATAACTTTGCCAGGATTCTGATATAAGGGCAATAACTGCTCCTAAAATCGAGGCATACGGAGTATTCGCCCTTTCTTCACTCTTTATAATTTTATGTTAAGCCTGCTTTGGAACTTCAGCTAAAACTACCCATTTGATTTTTAGAGCTCGATGATGTTCCAGAAAAGTGTTTTCTTGTTGTTGTTTTTTTTTTGGGGGGGGGGCAATATTGTTATGGTTGATTTCTTTTTTTTTGCTAATTTTTTTTTACTTATAATATGATAGAGAGAAAAAGAATTACTATCTCATGTCTGAGCTATAGTGAACACTATATGAAACTATCCAAACAACCAGACAGGGCAACAGTGACTGAGATGGTGGTCATGTTGATGACAATGATGATGATAATATTGGTGGCATTAATGATAATTAATGTGAATTAATGGTGATGGTGATGATGATAATGTTAATTAATGGTGATGATGATAAATATAATGTAATGGTTGTGCCAGGGATGGATAGGATAATGATGGTGTACCTTTTGGTTGTGAGTGGTCATCGCAGAAATACTAGATACTTCCTTCTGATGTTCACTATTGCTGCTGACACAAGTGCTAATGTCATGAAAGTAACATGAGCTCATCAGTGTACATGTAAACGAATTGACCAAAGGAAACAGGACCAATGATTAGGTCAGTTAGAACACAAGAGTGCTACTTCTGGGACTTATCAAAATATCTTAGAGCTGTTTATAGCAAAGACTGAAGATGTACACAAATGTTAAATATAGCAAAAGGGTTAACATGTTGCTTTAGTATTACTTTTCTTTTATCTTTTGTATCTTTTGTGGTACTATGAACCATCAGCCTGCTTGGTTGCTGCATTTTCATTGATTTTAGCATTACTTTCTTCTATTTCTTGTGTGATAATAGTGACTCCAGCAGCCACAGATCCTCCGAGCAGTCAGTAGATGTGTATATGGTCATGACTTCTGTCAGAGACTTATTTTCTGTTGCGGTAGTCAGAACCATTAATCTGCTTGGTTGCTGCATTTCCACTGATTTTAGCCTTACTTTCTTTTGTTTTTAGTGTGAGAATAGCGGCTCAAACAGCAAGAGGTCATCAGAGCAGTCCGCAGATGTGTTTATGGCAGCTAAAAAGTATCAGCTGATGGATAGGGCTGTCATGTCCCGTGAAACTGGACCATTGATCATGAGAGAAAGTGAAAGGTGAGCAAATGAATGGTGATCACTCATACATGTATGTAGTACTTCATACTAAAACTAGCACACTTCTAGATCTAACCCTAACAAACATGCCCATCAAGATGTCCCCAACCCTGATGTCCACTGAGTCGGGGTCTTTGTCCCTAAAGCCAATACTAGGTCCCAAATGCCCTTTGACATAGGAGTATCAGTCAAGACATACAAGGCTTGTTCAAAAATCCTCTTGCCTTGCTGTTCCTGGAGATTTTCCAAAATGTGACACAGCAGCTTATTATGGTGACTTCCCATGCAGAGCTGTTTGGATAGAGAGCTCTAAGAGTCACAGTAGATTATTATATTATTAACAAAGCATGAAGAAAAGTAAAACATGTTTCTTTATTAAATCTGTTGCATGTTAAACACAAGCTAATGAAGTAAAATCTAAAGAGGGAAATAAAAGCTTTAATCAGTTGTGAATGAGTATACCATGAACTTACAGAGATCAGGCCATAGCAGAGCAAACTAAACAGAAAAATATAAAATATAAGTGAAAGCTGATATGTTAAAAAGCATTAAGCTGGTCACTGTCTGTAGACTCCTTGCTAATTGTATGCTGACTTTGTTTGGGTTTAGTTCCTATGGCTTCTCTGCAAAACCCAATAATGAATTTGTAGGCGCCTCTCCCCATTTCTACAAAGTGTCAGATAAACCCTACCTGACCATTTCTGATAGACATTCATTTATGGATCTAGACTGAGTCTGTAGAAGTTTCTTTATTCTCTTTTTTTTCCAGGTGGACTCACATAGTTGTAGACCATGTGCTTACCAAGTCAGACCTTTATGATGTACTGTTTTTGGCAACAGAAGATGGGAAGGTTCGAAAAATGCTGCGTATCCCTGGGACAGAAAAGACATGTTTGATTGAAGAGATCAAGATAGTTGATAATGGTCATCCAAGACCTGTGAAAAATATGAAAATTTCCCCATCTAAGGTATGTGATCTATTTTCTGTTTTTGTTTAGGATTTTTGTTGTTGTACTTCCAGTATATTAGTACTGATAACAATAATTATGTATCTTCCTTCTCATTTAAAATATTTACCATCAGCTATATTTCCACTGAAAATACATCGACCTCTTCGATGCATTCTATATTTCAATACAAATATCTGATTTAAATGCATCACAATCACTCATAAGTACCAATTTGATAAAATTTCATGCAATTCACCGCAATCAATATGATAATTACTGCTTTTTTGCAGGGCGCTGTCTACATTGCCACAGAAGGAGTTATTCTTAAAATCCCAGTGCAGAGATGCTACCGATTCAACACCAGCGCGTACGTACTTTTCATCTCTCAAACTTTTTAGTGAATTCAAGCTCATAATGAGATGCTGACAGGGGCAATAGGCGTACTGTAGTTTCACAAAGCTGTTCTTGAATAGTGAATAGAAACACTGTACAACATGAATTCGGGAGGGTGGAGGGGATGAGGTTAAGCTTTCAGGTTTGTCAAATTTTTGAGTTTGTTAATAAAATTTATTTTCATTCATTCATTCATTCATTCATACATTCATTCATAGCGCACAACAATAACTCATTGGCAATCACCTTGCTTCTCTAGTATGTCTTTCGTAAAATATTTCATAGTTCCTCTTATTTTAATGCAATGGTTTGATAATATTTTCTTTTTTTTAACCATATTTTTGATATCCCTAAATAAGTACAGAAAATTCAGGTCAGGCACAGCAGTTATATTGCATAGAGTTCACATTTAGTCTCCGCTTCTCCCTGCCCTTTGCCCCCTCCTCCCTGGGGAAAGATAAAAAAACAAAACACCTTGTGTATTAAATATTATTAAGTAATTTCTTTGTAGTAAACTGATACTTACTGTTTTGCTTTTCACAGCATGTGCATCCAATCTCAGGACCCATACTGTGGATGGCACACAGCTGAAAATAAGTGTGTGCCAGCCCCGGATGGTAATGTCCACTCACCATATTGGGAGCAAGATTTCAGGCACTGTCCGGCTTTGGACTTCCCAGGTCAGTCGTGTGAAATATTGACATGAACACAATAGCCCAATACATATTACTGCTATAATATGGTAATGTCCACTCACCATATTGGAAGCAAGATTTCAGGCACTATCCAGCTTTGTACTTCCCAGGTCAATCATGTGAAATATTGACATGAATACAACAGATAGATACATATCGTTGCTATATACATTTTTGGCATTGTGACAGTTAATACTTTGTGAACCACAACTTTGTCAAATCAATTACGTTTTTAAGTTCCAAGGTCTCTCTTGTGTGGTAAATATGTCATGGTATAGCTTGATCATGTTTTTATAACGCTGGAACACTAAAATAAGGTCAAATTCAATGCATATGAAGATGGTGGCAAACACAATGGTACTAAGAAGCTGTGAAGCCTTTAGAGAATGATAGGTGTTATGAATTATGAATTTTTATATTTTGAACTTCAACCATACCATTTGCATCTATTCACAAGCTCATTTATACCCATTATCCATCCATCCATCCATCCATCCATCCATCCATCCATCCATCCATCCATCCTCCCATCCATCCACTGATCCCTTCCCTACTCCACTCCACAGTTGATGGTGGCTGGTCTGAATGGGAACCTTGGAGTGAATGTCGACAGGTAGGCCTTGACCGTATGGTTGACCAGTGTCTATGTAGGTCAAGGACTTGTGACCGACCTCGACCTGTCAATAGTGGCCGTCAATGTTCAGGGCCAAGCATGGAGGTCACAAACTGCACAGGTGAGTCCCTGCTTTTTTTAAAGAGAAATGTACTTATTTTACTCAGTACATGGAAAAAAACCTGATAATATGGAAGAGAGTAAACTGTCAGAGAGCAAAACCAAATAATATGCAATGTTAGGGTATAATAGGGCAGACAAGGTAGGATAGGGGAGGATGTAATGGAATGTTCAGTCCTGGTCCATTTCATTTTGATATGACAGAGGCTCATTAAATTGACTTCTGAGGGATTATTGCATAACTCTTCTTCTTTTGTTAATGTTACTTTTGAATTCATGAGTAGAATTTGATGTAGAGAATATGGGATCCTACATCTAAGATTTACTCGTAGAATGTGAATTACAGCCAGTGCTGTAACACACTGCTATTTTCTGCTGTCTTAAGAGTCATGGGACTTCAGCTTTCCTCTATCAACTGTTTTCACAGAGTAAGAGTAGTGTTTCCTTCCAAGATAACTGAGTAGCTGCTACCAAGTTTCTGTAATTTTCTGCTATTTTCATTATATACTACTTACATCCCTGATTAGGGTGTTTTGAATACAGAGATTTGAGATGTTTATTTCAGTTCAGGCAGAATAGGAGAATTTCTTGTTCAGAGGCATATAGGTTGGTAAAATTACCTGCAATGGAGCCTTGATTTTAAATACTCACGTAATAAGGACCATTGTTATTTAGTATGAATTTCACATGCATGGATCCATTGTTATTCTTTCATTTTTTTTTCTAATGGACTTTGATATTGAGTATTACCTTAAAAATATGAATTTCAGATGCAGAGAAGCCTTTTCTATTCTTTAATATTTTTTTCAAATACTGTAGACCTAGCTATAAAGTTTACTTCAATAATAAGTATAATTTTTACCTGTGCCAAAGTATACGTCATATCAGTGTTCTGCTGCATATTTGTCTTTGCAGTTCATGGTCAGTGGACAGAGTGGTCAGCATGGTCTGCATGTTCACAGACTTGTGGCTTTGCCATGAAACAGCGTTTTCGTCAGTGTGGAAATCCACCTCCTAAGTTCGGAGGAAGAATGTGCACAGGGCCAGACAAAGAGGAGGGGTATTGTGAGGGCAACCCGGAGTGCCCATGTAAGTCTTTGTTCTCATAATCCTTCGTATTTGAATGAGTTTTTATAATGGAAACAATGGATTGAAAAAGTTTGTGAAGACAATCCCCTATTTTAATACAAAAGTGTGTAATCTGTTTATTTCAGAATGTCCATTAACAGTGCAAAACATCATGAAACTTATCAAAGCCATACTCCCTTCATGAAGCACCCATCCTCTAGTGAATATAAATGTGTTAAAATAATAAATGAATTCCCGACACCATTATTATCAGCATAAACCTGTCTGCAATTATGTCTTAGGCCTAATTTGTTGGCTTAAATATGTTGCCTATTGGATATTGATGTGTCTATCTGTTTGTCTGATTATCTTTCCATTTTTCTCCATTAGTCTGGCTGTTGGTCCATTTGCCTGCTTATATGTTGTCTAATCTAGTACTATGTCCATTTCATGTCACATAGTTCACAATGAAAATAAACTAGTGAAAAACCAATCAATGAAAAACAATCTTTGCATGTAATAAATGTAATCAACATACATGTGTAAATGTGCATCATGTGAATATTTGTTCACTGTAGGCAAAACAACTCTCGAGTGGATTATACTGATATCTCAATGATCATTAGTATTCTGTCAGTTTCTTTCACTGCCCATAGCCAGGTACCCATTTTACAGCAAATGAACTGAGACAATTGTAAATGAAATGCTTTCCCAAGGCACTTAGAACATGACTGTGGCAGGAAATGAACTAAATTACTTTAGGTTCTAAATTCCATTGATGCAAATATTTTGCTACAATCACTTATTAATTTTTTTATTAGCAGCATGGCTATATGGTTTGTGAGTTGTGCTCACAATCTGAAAACTCTCAACTCCAAGATTTGTGGGTTCATTTCACTGCCAGACAATTTGTGCCGTAGTATTCTTGGAAAAAACACTTTGCTCCCTTTTCCTCAGTCCACTCAGGTTTAAATGACTATCTACTGTTATAACTGGAAAGATCAGGGCAGTGCACCGAGATGACTAGCAATAACATTTTTATAGATTTCATTTGTAAATATTGTGTATTTATATGTATAATGTATATTGCTCTTGATATATCTGTATTATGAAATAGATGTATAACATTGTATTGCATTGTGAAACAAGTTTGCTTCATGGTAAAGGAATGTCCCTTTTATTTTTAAATCTTTCCATTTCTTATTCTTTAAATCTTTCCGTCCTTTATCCAGTGGTGCCTGTAGATGGGCAATGGTCAGGCTGGTCGGGCTGGAGTACCTGTACCCGCAAGTGCAGTGGCGGAATCCAGACACGCAAACGGTCTTGTGACCGTCCGTTCCCCACCCGCGGTGGCTTGCTATGTGTGGGGAACAAAGAGGAATGGCGAATGTGCAATGTGCAGACTTGTCCTGGTGAGTTATCATCGCATGTGTAATCATTTCACTGACTTGTATTTCTTCTTGCATCACTCCATTGTATATGTAGAGTGAAACCAGGTGGTAAGATAGAGAATGCAGACAGCTTAGGGTGACCTTTGTATGTGCCTTAGAACACTGGGTTAGCAAATCCATGCGTAATGGATAAGATGCGGTTATTGGTGAGGAAAAAAAAAGGAGGTGGCTCTCTTGACTTCACTTTGTTAATACTTCAACCAACCAATACCAGAGAAAAGCGGGTCAGCCACACTGGGACTATCAGTTTTTAATACATACTATTTCCCTTCTTTGTCTCAGAAATACAACACCAGAAATTCACAGGCAGTGGTTTTCACCGAATTGCCTAGCCTGTCTTCAAACAGATTTTTTTTTTAAAATCAGGCGCAATGTCCATGTTGTTTTTCATAACTTCTGTCAAATGCTATGACACGGTATGAGTTTGTTCAGAATTGTCAGCCAGTTTAATGAATTTTGTTAGAATCATTTTGAACTAAAATGTCTGAGGTCCCTAAAATTTAATGCACGGAATTTGGTGTCTTCCTATTAACAATTTGTGATTTGTGATCTCGTTATTTTCCAAATTCATTTTTATGAGAAAAGAGGCTTGAAGCTAAGTATTGTTGGGGCCACTGAATAAATCAGAGTTATCTGCATTGCAGTGCAATTTAATTTGATATGAGATCTCTGTTTAAGTATATAAAGCATAATAAACAGGTTCATTTGATCAGGAATTTAAGCTATGAGCACTTACTAGTTGTGAACCTCCTTTTCTTAGATAATTGCAAACATTTCCAAGGTCAGCACTGCCTTTATATAGTTTGACAATAGACAGATGTAATTTGTGATTTTACATTTCCTATCCTTTTCTTTCTGTTTGCCAGAACTTTCTAAAATCTCCCCATGGACAGAATGGATCCAGACAAACCGAACCCAGGGTGGGTACTTTCAACAACGTTTCCGATTCACATGTCGTGCAAATGTGGAAACCAGCAAAGACATCAAAACCACTTTTGCTAAGAGCCAAGCTCAGTTCTGTTTCAACAATGATCGGGGCTGTTACAAGCCCAAAGAATTATCAAACACCATCACCAGTATAGACACTTTCACCTCAGTGGACCGAGTGCTTAAAAAATACTGCCGTCAGAGGCGGAGACTGTTCAAAAAGTACTGCAACTGTCGGACCTTAGGTGTGTTTTTAGTTTGTCAGAAGTGCGGCTTCGGATGACTAGCACCAAGCTACTGGGATGTACTGCTAGACTACCTGACTGCTCTGCCGGACTACTTTTGGGAACAGAAGCACAATGAGTATGAGGAAGAAAGGGCTAAGAAGAAAACCAAGAGAAGATCATCGAGACGGGTTCACCGCCACATCAGGCACTATGGCTGAATACTTGGAGGCAATACTACAAAAGCAGTATCGCTGTTCCAGTAATAAGAACAAAAATTAACTGAACTATTGAATTTTGCAGCCTAAAAATGGTCGTCGGTACAGTTTTCTTCTTTATACATAAAACAGAATGTCAACAAAGACAAATTATTATGCCCATATTGCATCAATAAAGAGAGCCTGACATGTTGCCACTTGAAGATATAAAGATAATGATTGCTTCTTTAGTCCCACAGAGTAGGAAACTTTGTCACTTTTACAGTCAACAGTGCTGATACAAGGGATGTAACAACAACAGCTTCATTGGACTCGGTACGGCTTCACCATCAATGCTCTACCCCTAGAAGGCAAATAATGGCTGTACTATATAATGATCTGGATGCTGTGATGGCCACTTCATGTTCCGAGACTGAACAAGTGGAATTTCTTCTATATACCTCTTTTTTTCCCCTGAAATACATCTATTTTTAATGCTCCTTAAAAAGAAAAAAAGAATCAATTGCTGTTAATACCTCTGTAGGTCACTTGAACTGCGCCATATAGATAAAGCTAGTGTCTGTTGATATTTGGAACAGTTAAGCATCAACTTTTCTGAAAAGAATTTTGCATCTTGAGTGGCAAGAAATCAAGGTGGCAGAAATGACAAATTTTAAGCTTCAGTTCCAACTGGCAGTGAAGAAACTGATAGCTTTTGCTTTCTAGCATTCTTTTTAATTTCTTGTTTTCTTCCACTATTTTGCTCTTTCAGCTACACTTTCTCTACATGCGGTATACTGTCACTGTGCTTCCAACATGGCCTGAGTCAAACTTCAGCAAAAATGAAATAAAGATACCACATTTTTTTATTAGATCCAGGTCCATGTTGATGTGTTAAAATACAAAAATTAAGTACACCAACAGGTTAAAACTGCACTGGCTGTTTTTGCCTTGCTTTGAAAACATTCTTTTTCGGTGTTTCTTAAAACTTTGAGCAATGACATAGGCTTTGGTGGAAGCACAATGGTAATAAACTACAAATGTATTCGCACTCAGTGAAATTAGCAGGTCCTTATTTAAGCTGCTTTTTCTAAAGTCTTTTGGAAGAGGGTTACAACTCTCTTCATAAAATTAATCTAAGAATACAGAATATCATTCCTCCTTCAATTATCTAGAAGAAGAAATATCATTTTAATGTCATCCAAAATTTGGGGACACTGATAGGAAAAAGAACACATTTTTAAACAGTAATTTAATAAAATTTACCAAGATGCATTTCCTATACTTTCTATTTTTTCAAAGCACTGTTCTTTTTTTTTTTCATTTTAGCCTCATTTTTCTCAGTTATATTTGTCTCATCAGAGGCAAGACTTTATTTCCGCTAATTCTAGCCCTGCTGTTATATTCCTTTACTGCCTAAGAATGCTGTCTGAAGAATATAATGATATAAGATCTGACATGTAACTTGGCACCTATTTGCATCACATGCATGCTGTATAGATATGAATCTGCACCCATTTGGCACTAGAAGGAGAGTTACATCATTCTGTATCATACACAATATACTGAATTCCCAGTTTCTGTCACAAGACGGGTGTTATCTTGAGATAATAATAATATTAATTGATATGCTATTTACATGCTGTGCTTGTTGAAAGTAAATATCTTCCCTATGCATGCATATTAAAAATTACATAAAAATTATAATGACTTATGTTTGAAAGAAGATAAACAACAGGTGAAATAGATGTAGAGCAAGTAATTTTAGAAGAAATATTAACAGTAGTAAAACCTCATGACAAAAAAGGTATCTTTTCTTTATGATATATAGTACATGTGCTGTAGTTTTGCAAACTTACCATGAGCTATAGTTAAGTAAGTCAGTATCTTTATTCATTGACCCCAGTAACCCTGTCTGGAGAGGACACATTTATTTTTTTCTTTCCACTTTATTATCATTACATTTGCTGGCCATTAAGAATGTGGTGATTAAATTGGCAAAGGAATGTCTTAAATAAACTGTATTTGACATTTATTCATCTGAGTGACTTTGTCACTGGGCCCATTTCATTGCGGAGCAAATAATGCGGGGTAGAGTTAAGTCCCTCCTGGATATAAGAAATGAATGAGCTGGAGTTCAATACCCTTGTTGACCTGATTCGGAGCAGAGTCTATGCAGTGTCAGTACATACTTCCCAGTAGCTTAAAACAGTATCTGAAGAATTTATATATTTATGAAATGCTTAATATTGTATGTGGTTTGTTGTTTTTTTTTATTTTCTTTTGGCTTTCACAAAATGTTTTATCATCCTGTCATGCTTAGTTGTTAAGCCATTAGAACTTACATGTTTCATTTTTGTTTATTATTTTTCATGGTTCAGGATATTAAAGTATGTGGTCTTAGATCCATGTACACATTGTAATTTATATTGTTTGTTTGTGTCTGAGTGATGATGATTATAGTATGTATTTCACATTCAAACATTATAATGTTTGGCATATTTGTTTCAAACTAAAAGATAATCAAAGACAACATGATTTATTGATTTCTGCTATTCGCATAGATAGAATTCTGCCAGTCCCACACCCATCCTCTCCACACTGGAGAATAAGCTTGTTAGAAGAAGACATCATCATTTGCTAATGGTAGGTTAGACTGTCAGTCGGTCACTATCCCATCATCTTTCTATTAGGAGTGATACTTTTGACAGTAATGTCAGTAAGACATAAGGAAATCACACTCTGGTTTTTAGGGTAGTAGAGCCAGTGTCTAGTCTTTTCTAATGAGGATGAGAAAACTAAGAGGTCGTGTGAGCATGGTGCGCACATTAAAAATCCCATGACAGTTTTAAAATCATAGAAGCAGAGGCTGTAGAGGCAAAATTGATAGAAAAATTCTATCCAGTGATTTAGTCTTACACCCAGGAAGGTGCAGTAGCATCATAATCTTGCTGACAGGCTATAAAAAGTCTAACTTAAATTAACAAAGAAGCATCAGTAGATATAATGAGGTGGGTAAAAATCCTGAATAATTGGTTTGACCCTGGCCAGGTAGTCATCTTACATTTGAGAATAATATTTCATCTGCGTCATGATATATTGATTATTACTGTGTGAGTGCAATAGTTGATATGCATCTGACATTTGAATTTTTTTAATTTCTTGCATAATATACATCCCATTACAACTATATATATAGTGTTTTAACATTTTATCCCATCTCCTGAAGTAACAGTGCTCACTCATGCTGACAGCCTCCATTTTAGAAAGTTTATTTTCTTTGATATAAGTGATTATGATATTGTGGGTAGGACCATAGGATAAAAAATCTGTAGAAGCACTAGCGCTTGTGAGTGCGCTAACGTCTGTAAGCATTTACATCTGTAAGTGAAAGTTACTTACAAGGACTCACTTATGTCTCCATGTGATCACACTGTTTCTCTCTATCATGGCTACGGCACCTGCGCTTGTCAAATGCATTTTGATATGTGCTTATTGCTGCATTTTGAGAGTATAGGTCTTTAATAATGGCATTTCACAACATCCAGGAAAAAGCTATTAGTGTTTCTACAGATGTTTTATACCGTTGGCAGGACTGAAGTCCCTTGATGTGCATTAATTCGCCCATTTTCTTACACTTGTAATATTTACTTAAGGGCATAGTCTGAAGTTATTGGCTGGTGATTGGAAATGACTAAGCGTCCAGCATTGATAATCTGCACATGATGAACCTGATTTGACAACATGTTGATGATTGTTCTTTTTGTCCTAAATTACCTTTAATCCCTTTCATAAAATATACATAATCATCATTAGGTTCATATATCATATACATGTACGCTGTTATCTTCAAATTGCTAAAAATGAGACGCAGTACCAGATTACACATTTTGGACAGACAAAATCATTTTTGGTCGTCAGCCAGTGACCTCATCTACCATTACACATCAGTGGCTAGTGTTAGAAAGTACCCTCAGTAGCCCTATCTTGCTCTAAATGAAAGTGTTCTTACCTCTTGTGGTTGAGCCCTTGGTGAATATGCTGTGGTGTTTACCACATTGTTGTATTTGAGTATGATTAGGAAATGTTAACGGCTGTGATGACTAAACAAGAAAACATAAATGGATTACTTGTGAATGCTTAGGACATGGGAGAACAGAGCTGTTTGTCCAAAGCTTAGAAGAGAGGAAGAAAGGAGTGGTGAGACAGTGGAAGGGAGAGCATCAATTAAAAGGAGATAAATCTTGACATGGTTGGTATTCTTGGGGGACTTTATGTTATCTCCCATCTTAACATATTTTCAAGTTATCTAAGCAAAACAGGCAGGGAGTGAAGGAATCTTAAGATGTATCTTTGGGTCTTTCTCTCAGAAGATCATGTTTCTCTCTGCATGTAATTATGCTGTCTAAAAATGGCAAATTCTTACAAATTGGGTTATAAATGTGAGTTTACAACTCCACCATGTTATGGGTGTAGTGTAACCCATTCACTTGTAACATTCTAGTCCTCTGGACAGATTGCTTTTTCATCACCACAGCTGTGCATAACACTGAGCCTTCAGATTTTTTAAACACTTGTTATGGATATCAAAATGTAGATATTTAAATGAAGAAATGAAGATATTTAAATAAAAGGCACACATTTTAATTTGGATCAATACCATTACTGTTTGTTAAATTACTGGGCTGGAAGAAAGTTTTGTGATATAAGAAACCCAAATACTTCATTCCACAGCAAACACTGAAGGCATCTCAGCTTAAAATTTGGCTCAATGATGTAAATATTGGAGGAAACATCAGGTTTTGTCTGTGTCAACTCGGACAACCCTTATAGGGTACTGAGATCCATCAGAATGTCTTGGTAAATCAGTCTTTTAAATTAGAACCTGCCATCAGATGGCAGAGTGGTCAATCAGAACACTTCCATGTGACAAGCAGTTCCTTGTAGTTTTGTTTTCAGTTTTCAAATTTAGAGAGCGTGAACGATGTGGACATAACTGTAAATTTATGCAGGAAAGAGGGAAATGGGATAGAACATTTTTATGATATATAGATGAGCAGGGTAATTATTATGAAATCACATGATGAGAGATGCAAACTTCCACTGCTGTCTGGCAAGGGAAGATAGTTTTTGATAAAATGCATAATCAGTTTATCATTACAAAGGGCTCAACAGTCAACAGTTGAAATGGTGTATGGGTAATATTTACGTTATTATTCATATATATATAAAAATCTAGCACATTTACAGAATGATATTGAAGATCTGAAGATGGTGACTTATAATGTTGTGTTTAAGTCTGTGTGTACTTTTGAAATGTTTGGCAATATGTCTTTTTTGGTCATTGTGTTAATGTGCTCATTTTTAGTTTCCTTATGTGTATCTTGGATGATGTACATTTCTGAAATACAGATCTATGTCACTGACAGAGAGATTGATACTGTAGATGTGTTATCCATGTTCACGTACAAAGTCGTAAAATGTATGACTTTATGAGAGGTGTAGGATCTGTTACAGTATATGAGGGTGAGGTTATATCCTTTTCCTGCATTTTTTTGCTGCTCCATAAGACACCACATTTGCAGGCAGAGATAAAATTTTAAAATATGCTCAAACATTCATGATTTTCTGTATATTGATGCAATAGTATAGGACATTATGGTAAATGATAATCAGTAGTACCTTCTTGAATTAATTCATACTGTTTTTAACACAAAGAAAATGTTGTGGGTTTTTTCTGCTTCCAGTTCCCTTAAACCACAAGCCATGTAAACATCTTGGAGTTGACAAAGTCAGGATAGTCATTCTGTTGTGGTTCTGCCCCAAACAAGTTTAACAGGTTTATTTAACTGAAACCCAGACCACAGCTGTGGCACATGG
Source organism: Ellobium chinense (assembly GCA_033807755.1). Classification (NCBI taxonomy): domain Eukaryota; kingdom Metazoa; phylum Mollusca; class Gastropoda; order Ellobiida; family Ellobiidae; genus Ellobium; species Ellobium chinense. Next base: position 242,043 of record JAWQUT010000359.1, on the reverse strand, counting down.
ATGAACAACACAATATAAGATAGTGCACATTACAGTTGTGAGTTGTCACATAATTTAGAGCTCCTGCATTAACAGTGGGATCTGGTAATCATCATGAGAATACCTCAGTTCATCTGTGTTGAATGAACCCTTAATAGCATTCAAAGTGCAATTCTTATGATGGTAAGAGATTCCAATGTTAATGTGCAAGCCCGAACGAATAAATATCGACGTAATTTGGACACACACAAATATATGATAGTGTACACAATTCTAGCCTTATTCATACACATAGGATTATTACATAGCATAGGTCAGTCTGGGTCTATATCTATAGCGGTCATTTCATGGGTGTCACCATCGGTGGCTTGTACCCTGCTATTACAAGCCTGAAAAATTATGACATCCACGGTGAGAGTTCCTAAGAACCAAATGATATAGTCGGTAGATTTTGAGGAGGGGGAGAGGTGGGAGGCAATAAATGTTGCTTTTATGATATTATAAAGCTGTGGACAGGCAAGCAAAATACGCTGCACCCTTTCTGATTATAGTTTCTCCAGGTTATCAAATGCTTTAGGCAGAATGAGAACCTGTATCAACTTTGAAGGACTGCTTTGCCATCCACATTGGATATTTCAGTATCAGTAACTATAGACAAAGTATAGGGGTGTCCTCATTTTTGAAAAGAGCAAATTTCTGAATTTGACCAGAGTAAACACAGGTTGCTGTTACAAAGTTCTGTTTGCACTAGGTTTCATTTGGCTTTCTTGTAGCCTGATACTGATTTTGGTTGGGGAATACAAAACAGTTTTCAGCCTCTGTATGCATTTAATCAGTGACCCTTAGAGCATGCAGATCCCCAGCACAATGACTTGCCTTTATTCTAATGCAGTGCTTTAAAATGTTTTTGTTTCCCCAGGTTTTGTTTTTAATCCAGTAAGTTGGAGTAAAAAAATGAAAATTTGTCATGCAACACTCAGATGGCACTTGTATAGCATTCCCAGTCTTAATTTTGGAAGCAGTTTGGACAAACACAGAACATGCATTATTGTGCAGCTTCATGTCAGACAGTGTGTGTTAAAATAAGAGTCATGGAAAATTGCAGCTTTGTAGGATATACTTGACGGTAGGAAACTGACAGAATGAGAATTCCAGCTTAGTGCAGAATAAAAATAGTGTTATGGCTTGCAGCCAATCAACACGAATGTTGGTACTTGTATTAGCCAATCTCAACTTTTAGCTTAATCATTATCAGATGCATCCAAGATACTGATTTTTTTTTTTTTTGTCTCACAAGATATCAGCTGACCAAAATCATGAATTAATTTAATATAAAGAATCCAACATTTTACACATTAGAATTCTCAGTGGATTCTAGCTCCAACCAACTGACAAGTACTGTATGGAGGAATTCATTTGTCATGATCTGTTATAATCTGCACATGGCATCATTGTCATGACATATTTATCATATTTCTGGTTTCCTAGGCTAGGGTATGTACAAACCACATATTATTTTTCATGGTATCATCTCATACTGAATGTTGGGAGTTGAAATGAGGTACTTCACATAAATACAGTGGCATCAAGATAGGTAGCTATGTAAAAGAGAGGCTAATTATATAAGAGGCAAGTTGCTATGTAAATAGGATGCTATCTATGTGGAAGTGAAGTATCAATAATGTTGATGAATGAGACTGTACATTCTATGTAATGAAAATATCATAAGAATCATAATTTTCAAGAAAATATTAACATAATAAGAAGCCTTTGATAAACAAGTTCATATGATATATTCATGAATGGGTACATTTGTTTTGGTTAAAAGCATACTTATGTACATTTTTTACATTTTTATAGTTTTTAGCCTGTAAATTGGAACAGTGCACAGCTATATAAAACAGCATAAGAACATCTATAGAACATAACCCTGTAAATCTGAAAGTGCACATTATTTAAATTCATTCAAGCATTTTTTTTTCCTTCCCTTCTTTGCTTTAGAAACATTAGTCAAGCATTGAATATAAATTAATAAGTAAAGAGAACTAAAAGAGTGTAATATATTCAAATTACGTACTTCAGACATTAGTTTTTCATTAGATGATACTTGACTGATACACAACAAACCTCCTACAGATAAATTAACAGAAAAATCAGGTAAAAGTAGAAATTGAGAAGGTATTGCTTCCCCTAGCTTGTGATCAGATTTCCTAAATGGCTTCATGATAACAGAGCGCATTTTTGAACAAAAATGTGACCCTGTTTCAGGGATAGCTATAGCCTTTTCCCCTCTCTTTTCTCCCCCCCCCCCNCCCCCCCCCCCTCCCCTTCCCACATACTGTTTTGGACATACACCATTTTCTAAGTGAAGAGAATGTATGGCTGTGGTCACTCTTTGGGACATTGATGTCTGAGACACATATTTGTGCACAAACATCGCACATGATCCTTTTGAGCGTTTGTTTCAACTCCTCATATTCTGGATTCACAACAATGAATGGCAAGACTCTTTCATTTTGTTTTGTTTTGTTTTTTTATAATTATTTTCAAGCCTCGTGTTTCATCATTAATTTATTACTCGTTATTATGTATTAATGTCCAGCATTGTCTAATCATTGTATTGCCCATAAACGTGTATGATATTTATTTGATTGTCACCTGTGCCTCTTTTTCCATGGACGCTTTTAGTTGGTAATGTTTTGTATGTCTTATTTGTACATCATCTTTCTTGAGCAGAATGCGGCACTCTAGATTCTGGGGTCATGACAGAAAAATACAGTGAGCTTCAAAAGTCAGTCTTAAACTTTTTTTCATGGAGTAAAAAAGGCATCTTGCACAAAATAAAAATGTCTTTTACCGATATTCCCAATGCACCCAAAAAGATCTGAAATTATTAAGACATGATGGAGAAGGAAAAATACTTGTTATGAAACATTTAAACATTGATTTTTAACTAAATATCACAAAATCCATAGCTAATTAAATATGCGCAGTGATATTCAGTGTCCAAGTTTTTGTCTGTTTAATCTAGATGTAGTGAAACGTAGCCTGAGACTATGCTGTTGTAATATTTGTAAATGTTTGGAGGTCTTGTTGTAGAATTCCTCTGGCTATGTCTCCACTTGTGATTTGTTTTCCTTGAGCATTATAGAGACATCATTCTGTTGTAGAAATAAACTATCACATTGTAGATTAGATAGATGTTATTTTACCTTCTCCATGTGTATTTTTCATGCAGATTTCTTTCTCTGGAAATGTGTGATGGCCGTTTGTAAAAAATATGAGCTTGAAGCCTGGGTCTGCATGTAGCCTATTGTTATTGGTTTGAAGAGATTTTTAAGTTCTTGAATTGCCATATTTTGGATGTTACGGGGAATTGTTGGTTTCAGAGGGGAAGGGGGATGTAATATAGAAATTAATAGGATGAGAAGTATTGTGACCAATGTTGTGTAATTTATCCAGTGTTATATAAAATGTCATTTTAATACCATTCTTCAGATGGTAGGGCACGACACAGTCAGTAAAGTAAATTGTCCTGAAAAACCTGCATATATAAAATGTGTATAATTTTTTTTTTAAATGCTGAATTACTTAATATTTAGTCTAGATAGTCTAGATATATCTCATGGTCTTATTCATTATTTTTACCATATTATTTTATACATACATAAGGTTACAGTGTATAGGCAGTGTCTCTGGACATGAGTGGAGAGAGATTATGTGTATATTTTTAGCAGTGAGTGTATTGTGGAGGGAAATGCCATTGTATATTATATCCGAATTTTGTGTGTAAATCAAAATTTTGATCATATTTATATTATGTGTATGATGATTACAGTAGAATTCTTCCCCTTTCGGTTTTTTTTATTTTTCATTTCTTGTAAAAACAACAACAACCAAAAACACATTAAAAGCATTGAACAAAAGTTTACAAACACGTCTTGAAGAGTGTGAAGTTTGTATATTATATAGTGTTGTGTTTGTGGAAAAAATCTACTGGCTATGTTTCCTGTCCTTATCTTATATGAAATATCTTAGGACTCCTTTCAGGTAGCATAAGGAGCAGGATTAGAGCTAGGATTAGAATAATAGAGAGAAAAGAGAAAAAAAAACCACATTGTTTGGAGAGTGGTCCACTGACAATTCTAGGTGTGAGTGGTCGGGAAGTGTGTTAGGATCACGGGTAAACACTAGGATCACATATGAAAGTTAGGAAACATATTCAGGCAGTAAGGATTAAACTGTAGTGAAGTTAGCGTCCCTGTGGTGTAGGGTAGCACGTTCAGACTTGCAAGCTGAGAGGCCCTGGGTTCGATTCCCGGTAGCGGCATGAAATTTTCTACTGGAAGTGTTTTCGGTCTATCCTCTCAAAATTGCACCTTCACAGTAATTTGGTAAAATCCTCGGAGACACACTTCCCTTGATAATATGTAACATCTAAGAAAATTATGAGATTGGACTCACATTCCTCCCCCTTAGTAGAATACTATTTGTCTTTCCACCTGCACGTTACATAGGGACTTTACCAACGTTGATTTCTCTTTTCTAATCCTACCCCAACCCTTACCCAGGCACACTTTCGAAATGTCGCAGAATTTTGCCACATCTGTAAGTATAGGATGGCTTTTTCATTTGTCCTCCCCAGCCAGGCTGCCTGAGCTATGTTTGCTTCATTCTAGGTGGAAACGACCCCAGGTCATCCAGCTCATGATCGTCACTTTTTGTTTCGCATTTGGGTCACAAATTTTTACTCTCGTAGCACGAGGCGCCTCAAAACCAGCCTCCCTCTGGCTGTGTGACCTTTGTTACGGATAATGACCGTTGCACGTATTATCTGCCGGCCGATCAGCTGGCACCGCGCTGCGAAATTCGATCGCCTTATCCAGCGCTCTGCAAAGAGATGCGTATAATTATATTCTATTGCCGCATGAAAGCATAGCGAGCAGGCGGTTGAATTAATTCTATCACCGCATAATAAGCATTGTATTGCCACCAAAATTTTTAGCTAGACTGGTATTTAACCCTTTACGCCTGAAGGTCGATATTTTGTATGCTGATTGGTGGAAACAAGGAGCGTCAAACATCAAGGCGACGCGAAACGATAAGACGACCAACACTGGATCACGGGGCGAGGGCGTTGCTACTTCTACTACTCCTCTTACTACCGTACTACTACTACTCCAACTATTACTACAATAGTACTAGAATTAAAGACACATTCTCCTGTTCTACGCAGATCCTGACTGGGAGGATCCTATATGCCTCTGCACAATCCTACAAGTTGATGCAGAATATTTCTAGAAAACACTAGTTCCAACCAAAATAAAAGACCCAGATCCCACCACGCGTACTGAAAGGTGTCTCCTGGGGATTTTATCTTTGTTTGCATTGTGTTATAAGCTTAATTGCATTTGCTTGATGAGGAAAGAGAAGTAGTTTGAATCTCAGAGAATAGCAGCTACGGCTGCAGCCACTAGAAGAGTACTAACTACTAGACAATAATTAGTCTTATAGCTGCTGCAATATCCTGGTCTGTCGTCAATATTCTGGGCACCATGCTGCATGGATGTGTGGGACGGTGAGAAATGACTGAATTCAACCAGTGCCGGAGAATTTCTGGAGTGGTGTCCCTTACTGTGCTGAACAACGAGACGAAGAAGGGAGTAAGCATATAAACCTCAAAATCGATAGCCCCAGGGAGGGCGACGTCTTTTCTAGTGACTATCGTTGGAAGGTTCAGCAAACGGTTGTCAAGAGAGCCAACTCCTTTCTTCGCCTCACCAAGAACTGCACTTTGTTTGGCCTGTTTGGGATCACCTACTGCTACTGGAGTTCATTGGCACGTGGAGGAAGTCACGCCGCCTCGCCTGCATCCTCCCGACCTTCTGTCTGCAGACGCAGACCTTTCCACTAGTTTCCACCGGTCTACAAAAATGCATTTTCATGAAAGTAGTAACTATCAAAACAATCAGTGCTCAACCGTAAGCCAATAAACTCTGAAATGTATATCGGGCAATAGTTCTTTTAGAATAGAAGACCAGACGATGAAGAGTTTTTGCACTTTTATTGCAAAAGTTGCACGTTTAGGAGGTATAGAAGGCAGACCACGGGCCATCTTTGGTGCTTGTTGTGCCGTGCTCACATGTACACACACACATATATACAGATACACACATAATAATATATACTTTACATTAATATTTATTTACACACATATTAATTTGTGCAATACACATACATAATATGCATACACTTGCACAGATCGGTATTTAAGTAGCACCGCAAAAAGGCAGTCTATGGCCACACGGATTATTCTTTCATAATACTGTTAATTTCATTTGAAATCTCAATCTTAAATTTAACCTTGTTCCATCCTTGCGGTTAATAATACAGTAATAATAATACCGATAATGCGGTTTATAAGACTTGTATCCAGGCTAATGCCTGCTCACGCCACTTCACACTATTATTTACCCCAGCAGGCCTGTTCACTCTAGGACTTTCTTCACTCCCTGAGGAACATACAGTGCCGCAGCTATTTACAGGCGCTGATCACGAGCATTCTGACAATATCTTCCACTGCCTATGGCCAGATACCTACTATACAGACGGGTGAACTGAGGAAAATGTGGAAGAAATGCTTTCCCGAAGCACTTGCAACACGACCGTGATTGGGAATCGAACCAACGACCTTTAGATTCTGAGTCCAACTTCGTAACCGTTCGCCCATGTTGCTCCAGTTTTGGTAAACTTTTAGGTTAGTCTACTTCATTTCACCCCTATCAAGCTACAACAATCAAACAATGAAAAGCAGTTTAATTCAGGTCAAATTCTTCATTTTACTGGAGTAAGTAGTCACTCGCATGGAGTATCTAGCAGCACGCACAACATGTTTAGCTCGGCTCTCCCCAACTGCACTGTTTCCTCGAGAGGCCCGCAGTCTGGCCTAGATTTTTTGCTCGTCTGGTTTAGGTTAAGGGAAATGTAGTGACGTATGTTTTAGGTCAAGGGCGTGCAGTTCCGTGTTGCAGCCAGTGGCGGTTCATGCCTTCTACATTTGGGTGGGCATGCCCCAGAATAGACGGAAATGGAAGTGTCTATAGAGAGCAGCTCTGGAAATGCAGTTTTCTGCATGCTTTAACAATAAGGTCTTACAGAAAATCCTGCTTACCACAGTCTTGTAAAGATGATACCCCCCTCCCCCCGCCTCTGTCCTGTAATGTGACGTAACAATAGATGACATGGTCAGTGAACTCTTTTCAGGATTTTAAGCTGATTTGAACTGAAAAACGTGTTACAGCATTAAACCTGCCCACATACATGATGTTGCGAACACGTTTTGATCCTTTTTAAGGTAATATAAACGCTCTCATATTCTCCTGAAACAACCTACTACTACTCTCCTCTCGTCCCTGCCTATCTCTCTTTCTCTTCTTCTCTCATTATCACGGAATATCAAAGAAAGGTATCATCCTTATACATGGCACAGAGTCTCGTCACCTTGCAATGAACTGCTTCGACAAGGCAGATGGTTGAATTCGCCTGATATTGTCGTTCAGAGAAGGGGAAGCTGCAGCAGAAACCACAGTGTCTGAACCCTTTACTTGGGTACAGGCCCTAATAAATTCGTCGCCTTCCACACGAAAGGGCGTATCCCGATTTTTGACGGTTTTGAGTTATCACCACCAGTACGTAGTGCTATCTCAGAACTATGTTCACACGAAACGGCGTATCCCTAGCTCAAATAGTAACGAAGATATAGCATAAAATTCCTAAGGGCTTAAGCTAACAATCAATATGATCGCATCAGACGTAAATCGCTCTCCTTAAAAACGTGAAAAACAGGGATACGCCCTTTCGTGTGGAAGGCGACGAATTGTGTGGTGCCGATTTTGCCACATTTTGCGGAAACTGACGCCTTTAAAAGCAGCTTTTCTCACTATTATTAACATTTTTTTCAAGCCATAATCATTGCCTTCATAATACTGTATACACTGTTTCACCATGGCATCAAAATATTAGACGTCCTAAAGTCATACTATGACTGATACAAATAATAATGTCGACTGTAAACAGTAGGTGATATTATGGTGTACCATTCAAACCTTGGCAAGCCTACCTTCAAGCCTATTCTTCGTGGTCCTTGTGAAGCTGTGTGGCCGAATGGTTACGGCATTGGATTCAAGATCTAAAGGTTGTGGGTTCTATTCCCAACTACGGTCGTGTAGTTGGTGCCTTGGGAAAACATTTCATTCGCAGTTTCCTCAGTCCACCGTCTGTAAAATTGGTACATGGCTAGAGGCAGTGGAAGGTATTGTTAGAATGCAATGGCTGCAGCATTGTATGTTCCCCAGGGAGTGGAGAAAGTCTTAGTGTAAACAGGCCTGCTGGGGTAATAATAACGTGAAGTCGCGTGAGCGGGCATTAGCCTGGATACGAGATTTATAAACTGCATGATGATGATGATGATGATCATGATGATCATGATGATCATGATGATTACTATTATTATTATTATCATCATTATTATTATTATTATTATATTATTATTTTATTATCATTACTATTATTGGCTGTTACAGTTTCCGAGGTGCTTCCGATAAAAAATATTAAAACTCTTAAAGCCGACTGGCTGGAGGCCCCTCTAGCTGGGACAAATTAATGCAATCCTGCCGTGTGTCTGCCTGCCTTGACTTTATGGACTGTAACTGAGCCAATGTGGGCAAGTGCAGAAGGGAGACAAAGCCTCTTTCTACTTCTTCTCTCCTCTGCCTCCGTATGAACTCACAAAGAAATATCTTCCTAAACCAATTAGACTTTGAGAATTTCTACAGTGAATCCGGATACCTAATATTTTAGGCCTTTACACACAGTATACAGGATAACCTTTATAATTGAATTACCCACCTTACAACAACCACAAAGTTTCTACAAGGGTGGCTAAACCTCACCTATTCTGGGTCTACAAATGAATCTGCACCTATGCCAGCCTTTGAAGTTCAAATCCAACCCCTTTCCCCCCTCCCCACGCCAGTTTTATTATTTAAAAGGGACTTTAAAATGGCATACAATACTCTCATGCCAGGTGCTATTGACATCGTTCTATCTTTAGATTAAAAGTCGTTCTCTCTACGATGATGGAAAGAATGAAGTCACTGAAATTAGACAAAAAGGGTGTGAATTACTGGTATTGTAAAGTACATAATTCCATTTTATGTTGCTTGTCCATTCAGAAATGGCTAGATGGGCCTTTGCCATTGCTCAAAGAATAGTGCCGCCACTGGTTATCCGAGTAGACATGTTGTAAACCCAATATCCATATCAAGGAAGCCATATCGCATGATATTAGCCTACTGTTGTAGTAACAGTAGAGGTCGTCTGCGGCAAACTCTGTTTTATAGGTCGCCTTATGTGTGTTGGTGACGCTTTTGTGCCTTCGCTTCGGCGAGTTGGGGTTTATAAACAGACCTGGCCACAGAGAGACCACTGCCACCCTCTCGGGTTAAACGTGTGTTGTTCACGGTTGGGTGGCTGGATTATCAACACCAGTAACTGCACGACAAAGTAAGTGTCCTCCTCCTTCTCACTCTCCTTCTCTCTCTCTCTCTCTCTCTCCCTCTCTCTATCTTTCTCACTCTCCCTCTCCAACTCTCTGTATCGTTGTTAACCTTCTGTGCTTGTGTATGATAATATTATTATGATACAGTGCACTTAATGCAGTGTCACGAGGTTTGATTTTCCTGACGAATGCGAAATGTCTTGCAGCCAATCGAGACAGGGCTTTGGTCGCTTTTTGACTCAATCAAGTTATTGGTATGATATAAAAGCTCAATGTCTGTGCTTTTATTAAGTGAAATCATTTTTGATTTAGCTTTTTTCTAGTCCAAGATTATAGTTGACCAAATGGTGAGGAGGGTGGCGGGGGTCAGCCCCATGCAATGACAAAACTTTGGTGAAAATCACGATTTTGCATAATATAAGTCATTTGCTCCGCTTCACAAAATCTGAAATTCATCCATAATCATTACTGACCATTTGCCCATTAAATCAATGCTCTTGTATACAGAAATAATTATACTCTTACTCTATTTTACGGACATAAACTATAACTATGTAAAAGATTGCCTTGGATACCTCAGCAAATCAGATGAGGTTACCACCTTCCGATTAAGAACTAGACGCTGAAAGCTAAACAAGCATCTGCATAAGTTAAGGTTGAGTAGTTCAGGTCTCGGCCAGTGCCAGCAGGCAGACCAAACACGTTTTACAGGCCTGCCCTCTCCTGGAAGTACTAAGATAAACAGTTATGGCCATTGCCAGTTGACTATAAGACGAAGCTGTGGGGAAACTACACAGACCTGTAGCTGGCCACCCAGTTCATAGGCCGTAGCAGTCTGATAGCATGACCAAGGAACGCTAAATAATACGAAGAATCTCTGCAACAAAGAAAGTGCTATATCAGATAATCCATATTACCCCCAGAGCTCGATATCTGAATTCTTGTTCTTTGACTGGCTGCAAGACAATCTAGTGTGCGTGAGGCTTCTCAGAGGTAGACAATATCGTTTCTGAGTAATGATACTCTTGATACTTAGAACTTTTGATTCAGCATCGAAATTCAAACTGTTGTGTTTCGATACAATTTCGATACTTTCGATTTGAGCTGCGACAGCTTGTCTCATCAAAAAGGATTC
>JAWQUT010000359.1:208418-231219 GCA_033807755.1 Ellobium chinense | reverse complement strand
CCTCCCCACACACACAAACACATACTTTAGTGATTCTCTGTGGATACAGGTACCATGTCTATCCTCCAACAGTTCATTACTTTATTTGCTCCATAGGAGTGCATACTGTGTCGGTTCTGGTCCAGAGGATTTGACTAGAGGCGTCGGTCAACATGGGTAAGTACAGCAAAACTCTGTTAACATAACCATTGCTTAACACAATCCGCTGTTTAGCACATTCCCATTCCACAATCCCGACTGCTTTGTTTCTTAAAAAGAGTACACTTGATAACACAAAACTTCTGATAACAGAGCAGCGTGGAGCAGCGTAAAACAGCGTGGCCGAACAGTTGCGCGTTGGACTCAAGATCTAATGGTCATGGGTTCAATTCCCGACCACGGTCATGTTATAAGTGCCTCAGTCTACTCGTCTGTAAAATATATAGGCAGTGGAAGATATTGTCAGAATACTAGTGATCAGCGCCTATAGATGACAGCGGCACTGTATGCTCCCCAAGCAGCTGAGAAAGAGTGATCAGGCCTGCTGGGGTAAAATAGTGTGAAGTCGCGTGAGCGGGCATTAGCCTGGATATGAGTCCTATAAAGCGCATTCTTATCATATCACGCCCTCAGGAGTTTGGTCCCTTGAGTTGCTGTGTTTTAATAGTTCTTTTGTAGAAGGATCGAATAATTATGATAACAAGAGAATGGAGATTCTACATCTACTGGTACATAAGCCGGGAGTGTGCACTTTTTCAGAAAGAGAGAGTGTGCAAGCGCGCGTGTGTGTGTGTTTGTGTGTGTGTGTGTGTGTGTGTGTGTGTGTGTGTGTGTGAGAGGGAGGGGGGCTTATTTTTATAGTTTACCTGTACTTGTATCATGGCAAACTCTTTGTTTTTGCCTATGGTATGTACAGTACTTGGATTTCGGGTTTAGTTTGTGGTTAGTGTACACAAAGCACTCGTGTGAGAGTCCTGTGACAGTATGCATAATCCTTACGTTAGTTAATTCACTGCGGTAACTATGGGAAACTCCCAAAACATTTATAAGTAGTGTTCAATGTAGTTAACGCAGTACGTTATATTAACATGGATCATGCATACAGCCACGGATATTTACTTCTCTAGGGACTGTTTCAATGTAGTTTCGTCCCTAATGCTATATACTACTATTCTGCTATGATGGGCTCCTGCAACCTTGAATGTTCCGAGTAGGTTGTGCTTATCTCAAAATTCGACTTCTGTGTTGGACCTGTTTACTTTTTTGCATTGTGTTATTGTAGTGATTAAGTTTCTTTTGTTTTATACTGGTATTCATCTGCTGTTGTGATAATGATAATAATAGTGTTTGAAGTTTCATACTAATTTGGTTTTGGATGTGTGTGTGGTGGGGTGGAGGGGTGGNTGGAGGGGTGGGAGGGGAGGTGGGAGGGCGGAACAAGTAGAAGGTTAATATTGTGCAAAGAAAGCATTACGTATCCTTGAACTTCGCTAATCCCGTGTGACTGTATGCAAGATGGCATAATTCTTGCCTCAATTAGCGTACTGCATTATTCACATTGCGTTAACTACGCTATAGAACCGTAACGAAGTGTTGGGAGTTTCCTGTGATTGCCGCAATGCTTTAATTTACGCAAGGATTACGCATAGGGCCACAGTGGCCGTATACATAATCCTTACGTTAATTAAAGAACTGCTGTAACAACGGAAAACTTCCAAAACATTAATAGTGTTCATTGTGTTTAACGCTATACGTTAATTAACGTATAGATTATGCATACGGCCACTGGTCATGTTTGTGTTTTGTTTTGTTTTTTAAGGAAAAAAAAAAGCAAACATAGGTTACATCTGCGTAGAGCATAATGACGTGTGATCTGTTTAACTTGCTTCTGAATGACAGGATTTTTAAAGTAAAGCGGCAACATAAACAAACCTCAGTGCTATCTTTATAGTGGGTTTATTCAATTGCTGGATTATCAATCCCAGCTCTAAAGACAAGCCTTTTGCCAGCCATATTATATCTTAACCTCTGTAATCCTAACTTAATTACGAAGTAGGTCGCTTAACCAGCAGCACAGAATGGTCCGTCTCCAGTTTCTACACTTTTCGATTGTTTAGTCTCTCATCATAATTATGATGCTTTTCTTCTCGCAACGATAATAGTGTAATGTTATTCTAACAACATTACTGCATTGTAGTGTAAAACTGGCCAAGAGGAGACTACTTCAGGCAAACATACCACGCACTTTATACGCAAGTAAAACTTTTTCTTTATTTTTTTTGTTCGCAAATATTGCATCTACGGGTGGGAATACTAATAACAACTACGATTAATTCGATTAATTCGTGATATAAGTTTGAAAACTAGAGTGATTCAAACTTCATGAATGTTTCTTTTCAGGTAACTCTAAAAGCCGCCATGACATAAAAAAGACGACAAGAGTAGAGAAGGAGGAGCAAGATGGAGGTATTAGGTCCATTCCATGTTGCTTGTGTACAATCTTGGTCTGTTTTCTAATGTTAAAACTGCAATGATTCCTGACTGAATGCCTAAATATGCAAACTTGTCTTTACAGTTGAGTCAGAAATAATGCATCTTTCAAAAACAGTATCTTAGCCTTGATTTGGTTGTATAACACATGTAATACTTCGTGCCAAAATGAATAAATCAGGAGATACTCTGTGACCTTAAGCATATTCCATTCGTTAACTAGCGTACTGCGTAAACTATACTTAACGCTTCTGTTGTTATGGAAGCTTACAATAATACCTCAGTGTGTTAACTAACGTAGGGATTCTGCACACGGCCACTGGTGCCTTTAGTTTCGTCTGAATTGAGCAAAGTCTGAGGCTAGAATAGTAGAATGTACCTTTTCTTTACCTTCGATATACTGGTCTACAATAAAATATTTAAATGTATTCTAATGTCAGGACTCTTGTAGTGGTACCCTGCTGCTGATTATATCAGTATTTGAAGACCAGTAAATCGTACTTTTTACCTGTTTCTTTCTCCACCTATACAAGATCAAGAAATACATTTTTTTCTTCATAAAATTTAAAAGATTTAGTCATTACAAATGTTGATGATTATGATGTGTTCATTTGAGTCCTGGATAAGTGGTACAGTTATTGTGATAGTATAGTTTGACAGTTTTGAAAATTCGGCACGATTCTGAATTTTGTATTACTGCTTTCAGTGCCATATTATAAGCTAATGATTAAACTCCTTCAGTGGATACATTGCTCACATTTTAAATACATGTTCTTTCCTCTTTTTAGTACAAAGTATTTGACGATGATGGTGACGATATTTTTCTTTTTCATCCTCTCCAGCCACACCCACCCTATCAGACAATCCAAAACAAAAAGCTGAGAAAGCAGAGGAACTGTCGGATCTAGAACTAGCATACAAGGATCAAGGTATTGTTGTTGATGTGGTTGTTGATGTTGGTAACGTTAATATGAATGGTGTCAATGTTGCTGCAACAGTTATTAATAAAGTTGCCTTTCCTGATGCTTTTTGGGTTAAAAGTAAAAGGACGTTAATGAATGAAGAGATACCCAAACTCATTACTGAATTCATGGAAGCCCCAGGTTACAGAAGCTTAGTCCAATTTGCCTTTTTGAGCCAATAATTGTTTTCTCTATGGTCACTTACAAGAAATTCCACATTCTTTAAGTCTTCTTTAATAGTTATCAGTATTCAATGAGCTTATTAAAAATGATGTTTAAAATATAGGTCTTCCATTTCGCTTTCGAGCTACGAGCTGATACATCGACAAGTGTAAACAAGCTACCTAATTTCCTTAACGACAAGTGCCCCGCACAGAAGGCCACACCGGAACCGAAGTAAAGGACTCAAACTTTAGGTTTAATTTACAAAATCAGAAGAGAATGCAGACTAGGGCCCATTCTGCATAATCTGTCCAAAGGACATACTCTTTACTGCCTTTCAAAGGCATTGATTAAACCCTTTTTTTATTCACTTAGAAGTCTGTAATCTTTCTGAAGAATGCTGTGCAATGCATGTTACGCCATTACGGCCCAAACATCACCTGCCAACTTTTTTTCGGGAATATTCAATAGCACTATATTCGTCTAGAGAATTCCCCTACGATACTGAATTGTTCATTTTACGGGAAAAAAACAACAAAAAAACGTTTGGTCCTTTCGGTTGGCCTTTGGCGTCCTGGCCTTTGGCGTCCTAAAGTACAATAACATGATGTTTTTGCTCATAATTCAACAGGGTGCAATAAAAATATCACATGGACTTTGTTTCACTACTGGAAAGCTCTTAGTCATTCTGTAACTTTTAAGCCTAGTTCTGTTCGTCAACAGCCGTGAGTAAATAGTGTATGACACACGAAGAGTATGACGCACGAAGAGTAAAACGCACGAAGAAAAACGCACACTTAGGATTTAAAAAAAAAAAAATCTGAAGATTGATGAACATGCTGGAACCTCGATATTGAGGACTCATTTAATAACTATAACTTGTTATTATTTAAATTTGCAATGTATATACATTAAAATAGAACATCGACTTGTTTTCACCTGTGTTTAGGCATCTAGTCCTAGTTTAACCGACTACTTCCACTAACTCTTTTACCTAGTGCTTAGTTAAGAGTTAAGGACAGTTGCAGGCATGGTCTTGGAAGAAACAGGATTTATTCTACAGTTTCTAAAAGTTATTATTATCTATAAAAATGTTAATGACAGCCGTCTCTGTTTGTCCTTCCTAACTCAGCCTCTAATCCAAAACCAAGGCATTAGGTGGAAGGGGTCTTGGATATTGACATTGGTCGTACCCTCAGCATCAAGGAAACTTAGGAGTAATAGTGTGTAAAATGCTGTGTGAATGTACGCTCGTATATTCCTCTGTTATGCGGGTGTAAGAAAGGGATATGTGTGTGTGTGTGTGTGTGTGTGTGTGTATATATATATATATGCCTTATCTATACGTAATATCATGTATCTTATGAATGTAATTCCCTGCTTCATGTATTAGTTGTACTGCATTTGTTCAGAGCAAATTTCCATAAGAATTAATAACGTTTATCTTATCCTATATTCGTTGCTATGATTTTGGTGATAGAGGTTCTCTATATGATGCTGTTGCCAACTACTATTTTGCCATTTCCTTCCAGGTTACCACGAAATGGAATTCACTCATGGCAATGAGAGTGAACTGCATGAAAGGAAGATGAAGTGCCAGAAAAATCCAGGACATCTGGATTTTATTCCAGCTAAACAGTTCAATAAAAATCATTTGCCCGAATGTTGGCGTGACGGTCTCGTGTTTGAGTTCATAACTACGTTGATCAATCTGACAGTGAGACTGGCTGTTGGGTACACAAGTGAAAGCAGACCACCAGACTACCCATTATACAACAGAAGAGGTCAGTATGGTTTGACCGTGTTTGGAAGTGGAGTGGTGAGATACATTCAGAGGAAGTTCACAGAGAAAGATGAGGGCACGTGCCCATGCAAGACATGCACACAGTTTCCTAACCTCGCGAAAAGACAGTGGGGTCAGTTTGTGGTGCATACAGCTATGCATGTTGTTTTTGACACTTCTGAGGCCACATATACTAAGTGCAATCTATTCTTTGACAGCGATGAAGACAGGTATGACTGCATCAGCTTGGAATGTGTGAGGGTGGAATACCGAGATTTCGAGAGGGATTCCTGTCATGTCAGCTGTGTAACACACGATAAAGATGTGTGCACAAAGCTTGAGAAGATAAATACTCGGTATTGGGAGCTGAGGGAAAAACTGAAGGACAAATTCAAGAAAGAGGGCCTGAAGAGGAAGACAGCTGTCATCGTTTCCCATCCACATGGATTGAGTAAGTACGTGACAGTGGGAGAAGTGAAGGGCAGACAGGAAGTTTCTCCTTTTAAGTGGAAGTATTGTGCCGAGACATGCACAGGGTCAAGTGGAGCTCCTGTCTTCATTCTGGCAAACTGCAATTTGACTTCCAAGAATCTAGGGACTAATGGACCTTTCCATCCCACACACAGCGGTTGCCAACAGAAAGGCCAAAATGAAAGCATTGGATATAGTTGGTATGGACAATATTCACAGAAGTAAACATACGCATTAGAACTTTACCGTATTGTGATTCAGATTCCGAAAGACTCATTCGATTTGCCTGTCAGAGCCAATAAACTACTTTCTATATCTTCACCAAGTAGACTGTTATAGAAACATATGTTAAGACATTTTAAAATATTTGAGCTTAAGAAAATGCTATTATGATTATGTCAATAACTTATAATTCATATTATGTTCAGTGGCGTCTGATCTTATATTACTCATAAATATGTTTTGATTATCACTTGTGTCTCTTTTGCCGTTGATGCTTTTGATTAGGTAACGCTAGCGTTTGGGTGTCTTATTTGTATTTCATCTTTTTCGAGAAGAATGCGACAATCTAAAGCCCTATGTCTGATGCAAAAATACATTTAATGGAAAATGACATTTGAGGTTTATATGTGATGGGAGTGAGCCTTAAACTTTCTTTCATGGGGGCATCTTGCACAAAGAGAACAGTTAGTTCGTACTCTCAGTGACCTCGGAGCTTTTAACACAAGTGGGAGATAGGAAAACATAGACACTTTTTAAAAATTGATTTTGAACTGAATATCGGTGACATTTATTGGTTACAGTTATCAAAGCTTCTTCAGTAAAATAACCATTAAACATGCAATGATAAAAAGTGCCCAACATTGTCCTCTTTACCTATTGAAACTTAGCTCAGAAGATTATGCTCCTGCAATATTTGTTATCGTTTGCTGTAGGATTCCCTCTGGTTTTGTCGTTAGCTCGTGTGACTTTATTTTTCTCTCTATTGAGCTCTGTAGAGATATTCAGTTGTAGAAATAAACCATAGCATTGAAAATTAGAAAGATTTGTATTTCTTTTCCATCTGTATTTTTCATGCACATTTCCTTAATTGGTAATGTATGATGGCTGTTTGTAAAAATGAGCTTGAAGTTTGGATTTATATGTAACGTATTGTTACTACTTGTTTGAAGAGAATTCTTCAGGGCTTGCATTGTCATGTTTGGATGGGTTTGGGAGATTATTAGGCTCATGGGGAGGGAGAATCGAGTGGGAAATAGATGTGTATAGAGTGAGGGATATTGGGTATACTTGTGTGTAATTTACTCCTGCAACCTAACAGCTATTTAAATCTTAATGTTTGGATGTTTAGGAATGACACGTGTAAAAGTGGTTTCCAGAAGAATTTATATAGATCGGATTGTATGACATAAAATTTTGAAGCATTTAATGATTTATCATGATTTACATTATTTGTACCATGTTATTTTATACATTCATATGATTATATTTATATTACAGTCACAGATGAAGGAAAAGGAAGTATATAATTTATATTTTTATTACTGAGTGTATTGTTGATAAAGAGATCATTGTATTATATCGAAATAATATGGATCAATGTGTAATAAATTTATGATTAAAGTAGAGTTCTCTCCCCTTCCTCCTTCTTTTCATTTCTTGTAAAGCAATAACAAAAACAACAACAAAAAACCACATTAAAAGCATTGAACAAATTTTTACAAACAACTCTTAGGATATGTGTAGTTTATTTATTAGTCTACATAATCTACATAATGTTGTCTTTGTGGAAAACGCTTCTCACTGTGTCTTCTGTCCTTATCGTTTAGAGAAAATCTTAAGACTGAATTAAAGTGTGATTGGATTACAATTATTGGCAGGGTTGGGGTAGAGTTAGAGTTACAGAATAACAAGCCGCTTTTGGAGAGCGTCAGTCTCGCAGGGGTTAGACGTAGACTGATTGAACTGGAACTTCCTGAACAAGATCTACGGACGTAACGGAGAGCTACTACGTCACAGTCCTGAAAACATGATGGACGGGAGGGAAATGACACTTTTGAGGGAGGGGGGAGGGGGGAACTCTTTATAAACAGGGAGGTTAACAATGACTGTGCAAGTTATATCACCATGGTGTACATCAAACTGCAGAGCAACTCAACGTAATTGATGTGACAGTAAAATACCAAGTCATTTGCAAACTGGTAGATGGCAACTCGGTGATCTAGATGAGTCAATAGTTTTACCATGGAGTTCTCTAAGTATCATGAAATGTAATAATGTAATGTAATAATTAAGTTATATACCACGCAAATTCACTACAAAAGTGCTCTAAGACACTGCACAATTACTTAGTAAAATGTACACAGAATGAATAAAATTAAACACAAAATATACAAGACAACTAACATACTTCACCATCCTATGTATGCACATATACACATACATAAACACACCAACTAGCAAATTGAAATTATTGCTATGCATGAAATTCTTCCAACAAGTTGGCAAAGTGACGACATATCTACAAATGATTTGTCTTAGATAGTTAAATAATGGACAAAACATTGAAACAAGTAAATTTATAAATTACCGTTAAAAAATATATAATTTAATGCTGACTTGCAAGCACAATTCATAACATTATCATTGTAAGTCATATTCGGTTCAAAATTTTAACCAAACCACTGTTTGGCTGTTTTCGAAAATACCCTCCTTTTCTGCTCAAGTTTAACTTAAAGAGGATCTTACATCCCTTCGCATTTATGTTGTTTTTGTTTTGGCACGATAGGCTTGTGTGAGTTAGTTTTAAAGGCATATCAGCACGAATACGGCTATGTTGCACCTTGCTGGATATAAGATACTAATCAATGAAGGAATGTAGGAGTAGATATTATATGAAAACGTATTTGGTATTTAACATCTCAATTTGTCAAGTTATTAATTTAAATCCAGGTTACATGGTAACATAATATGGGTAATGAAACATAAATTTGCATGGCAAATACAAAGGCAGACTTAACAATGTATAGGCCTAAAAGCTAAATTAACTCTTTATCGTGTCAGGATCTTATCTTACAAAGTTCAGATCCTCAAAGCATCTCTCTTCTCTCTCTCTCTCTCTCTCTCTCTCTCTCCCTCTCTCTCTCTCTTTCTCTCTCTCTTTCATGCTCTCTCACTCTCTTCTTCCCTCCCCCCCCCCCCCAACTCGCTCTCCCACTCTCTCCCCTCTCTCTCTTTTTCTAACAAATTTTTTCCATTGTATGTACAGTATTTTTTTTTTTCCATTGCATATATTATTATCTATATCCGTTCAATGTGGTGCCCCTGCTTATTTTATCTGTTCCAACGGTCATCTGGGCTTACGTCCCTAGGTGGGTGATACTCTTTATAGATTAGATGTCGGAAGGGAGGAGAGGGATAAAGTTTGGATGGGTGTTACTTGTACAAGAACAGAGGGACGTACAGATGAAAAAGCTGACAGTCCTACTTAGGGCAGCCATAAGTTTCCTTGTGGAACTAGAAGGGTTAGGTGGGCAAGCTGAGAGGCAGGGAGGCGATACATTGAAACAGGAGAAAGAGAGAGAAGATGGTCAGGGAGGGGAGATAACTATGTATCGGCGGGTGTATTCAGTCTTGTTGGGGATTGTTGAATAGGATTACAAGGGTTTCAGTCAAATATTGTGTCATTGTATCGTTATCGTCTGACCGAGAGTGCAATGTGTTCAAAGATCGCAAAGTAACAAGACATGACATCTTTCGAAATCACCCTATTAAATAGTGTTAATTTGCAGCCCTTGGGATGTCGGAAAAAATACATGGAGTGAAATATGGTGGCCTGACTATAGCCAAAAGAGAACTGACAACATTTCATGAGCATTTCCAGATAGGGTAAAGTACGGTGAAAAAAAGAATAAAAAACCAAAGTACTATATTTTTACATGACTTGGCTAATACTGTACGTCCATGTTCGCTTCGAAGAAGGGGAGAGACGTGGAGAGGTGGACGATGAAGTATTATGAGTTAATAATTATGAGATCATTTCCTGGCTGAGTTATTCAAAGAGAAAGAGCGGAAACGGAAGAACGGGGCTAGACGTAAATTGATAAATAAACAACATGAAAAAAAAAAGCATGAAAATGAGAGAAAATGAGTGCAGCAAATAGTGACAGAGGAGAGTAAAAGATAAACAGATTAGAAGAGAAGAAAAGATCGAAAGATCAAGTGAGAATTCTGATCATAGCGTAGTATATATATTATAAAGGTCACTTGTGGAGTCACATGGTCAATGGAGTCCTAATGCTATAGTGGTTGACAACTATGACAAGCACACTAGGTAATGTGTGTGCTATTCATGGTACTTATTAGGAAATGACATCTGGAAAAACCGAACAACGGACAAACATGTTGAAATAAACATCATAGGAAGTGATGAGAGGATAACATAATCATTATTTTCTTTCCAGCATGTGGTTGAAAGAACTATCAAATTAAGCGACTGTTGTTCTTACAGTAGTGTTGTTGTTGTTGTTGTGTATGTTGTTGTTGCTGTAGTTGATGGTGGTGGTGGTGAAAAAATGTTATTAATCAATTATGATGAGTTGCCAACAGCCGTAATCGTGCGGATGCGCCGTACATCCCTAACGTCTCTAATTCATGGTGACCGTTGTGACATCTGGTTTGTTGACCAACATGCGCTAACGAACTGAACTGACAAATCAAGATCCTCTACCATCGCCATGTTACACTTTCGTTCTCTGTTTTTTTCTCACATCCGCTATGTTCAGTACCCCACGGACCAAAATGCGTCGTCGACCCATCCGAATATGTCAGCAGAAAAACATAACCTCCACTTGATCCTTTGCATGTCTCTGCACTGTAGATCCATTTCATCGCGTGTGATTCGTCCTGTCTGATTGTCACCCCCTGTCCTATGGTCACATACTTGCAAAGCCCATGTGGATGGGACACAATCACGGCTGTGCCTTTACTGTCGACTTGTTCGGGTGCATAATTTTTGTCCCTCAATTCATGCAACAGTTTCCAGTGACGATCAATCATCTCTTCAAGCTTGCTGGACAGTTCCTCGTTATGCGTTACACATTTAACACTACAGCAGTCATCCTGAGGCCCACTGGTTAACGTCTCCGAACCTTCCAGACTGGGACAGTTGTACTTCTTTGCATCACTGTCACAGAACAGATCACACCTTGTATGCTTGGCCTCCGAATCATCAAATACCACATGCTTGGCTGTGTGCACCCAGAACTCCCACCACTGTGTTTTGGCGAGGTGAGGAGATTGTTTACACGCCTTACACGGACACGTGCCACCATTCTTTTCTGTGGACCTCTTTTCCCCACTTTGAAGCAACCCACTTCCGTAGGCTGTCACTCCGTGCTGACCAATCCTGTTATATAATGGGAAGTTTGGTGGTCTGTCTTTACTTGTGTATCTGACAGCCAATTTGACTGTCAGATTGATCAGGGTGGTGATGTAATCAAACACAAGACTGTCACGCCAAGCCTCAGGGAGATGTTCTATAGTAAATTCCCCAGCTGGAATGAAACCCACATGGCCGGGGTTTTTATCACACTGTTGTTTCCTTCTATGTAGGTCACTTTCCATTCCAGTGGTAAATTCCATTTCATGATAGCCTGTGAAGAAATAAAAACATTATGACGCCATATGAACACGCTGACATTGAGTTCTACCCTCAGTTCCAATTGGTTATTTTCCATGCCGTCAGTTTGTATATTACTGGGATGCGTATCTGTTTCTTTCATATTCGCTTTGTTAGTCTCAGACAGCCAATGAGCGGAGTCGGAGATTTGTGGGTGGAGCTTAAACCGTGGCATTCGCGTTGCTTTAGATAGAAGTAGGCAATGTACAAGTTCCAGTCCATAGGTTGCCACACTTGCCTCAGCTCTTTTGGATTTTCGGCTCTTTTTAAATGCCCATTGGCTATGACTACCATATGACTGACTGGCTCTTTGCTCCTTTTTTGGTTCAAACAGACTTTAGGTCAACATTGACTTTTCTGTACAAAAAGTGCTTGCATTTCTCTATAACATATAAGATATGGTTTGGTTCTTTTTCTGGCTCCTTTTCATGTGTGATTTGGCTCCGTTCAAAACAAAGTCTGGCCACCTTGATCGGAAGCTCCCACAATGGAGGCATTTATCTATGGTTTTAACTTTGCCGTTCGCACAAATTAACTTTCTATTACATGCGATCTCCGAGGGACCCTCCCTGTGTAGGTGAAGGATGTGGCAAGAATCAACGGTGGTCAGAATGCTAATGAATAAGGCAGAGATACAAGCTGGCTTTGGTAGGTCCCATGAATATTCTGGAATATGCGTATTCAGAAACAGTTTGAGACTTCCCATGAATTTAATAATAAGATTATTTTGAGTTTATTTCTGAAATCTTATTACAAAATTTTTGTGAGTCCCAACTGATTTTTTTTATTCACATCATTCTTATGGATAGGGTGAAACATGCCTAATACAAGAAAATTTACAGCGCCTGGTGAATTTCATAATGAGTGTGTTCAAGTATCTGTTAATTAGTTTTTGCAATAATGTTATGTCAAAAAGATGTATTTATTTTTTACACATAAGAATTGTGGAATGCATAATTTATTCCTTGAAGGTTTTAGCTTTTAATAGTCTAGGAACATAACAGTAGTTATAGTCTATTCTCATAATTTCCCAAATGTGTTGTTAAATTTATTTTTACTTGCATGCTTAATCTCTGACGATTTATCATAACATAATGTTCCTCTAAAGAGTTGATGAAGAGTTGAAACAACAAGCAAAGCTGTGTATCGGAAAGTTTCAGAGGGAGGAAACACATATTTCTTTTCTTTTTCTGCTCTGAGAAGTGTCTGCAGTAGCAGAAAAAAAAATTGTTCTTATGAAATGTCAACTGTTAAAATATTACACCATCATTTTTTGATGTTAGAATTAGTGTTGGGAATTTCATGCCTCGCCTTAAGCTCCAACGTCTAACAAGGCTTGTTGTGGTATAGTTGGCCAGTATCTATAATCTGTCATTCTCTGACAAATTATATCTTCCTTCCCCAGGTAGTTTTGAGTGCATTCGGTTTTACATTTTTCAACCAAGGACATGTCCGCAAAATGTGATGGTCCATGATACTGTGCTTAAAGCCCTTTCCTTATAAGTAACAGGATTTTGTCACAAAAATAAATTTGCTCTACGTTGTCCAGCAAAAAATATAGATATACATAAAAAAAAAGGAAAATTACCAAGTCATTTGCAAACTGGTAGATGGCAGCTCGGTGATCTATGTGAGTCAACAGCTTTATCATGGAGTTCTCTAAGTATCATGAAATGTAATAATGTAATGTAATAATTAATTTATATAGCGCACAAATTCACTACACAAAAGTGCTCTACTTAGTAAAATTTACATAGAATAAATACAATTAAAATTAAAAATAAAAATACAAGAGAACCAACGCACTTCACCATCATATACATGCACACGCACATAAACACACCAACTAGCACAATGATATGATTGCTATGCATGAAATTCTTCAAACAAGTTGACTAAGTCACGATACATCTACAAATTATTTGTCTTAGGTAATTGATTAATGGACAAAACATTAAAACAAGTAACTTTATAAGTTACCGTTAAAAAAAAAAAAACAAACATAGTTTAATGCTGACTTGCAAGCACAATTCATAATAATATCATTGTATATCATATTCAGCTCAAAATCTTAACCAAAAGTTAAGAGGATCTTACATTCCTTTGCATTTGTGTTGTTTTTTTGTTTTGGCACGACAGGCTGGTGTGAGTTAGGTTTTAAGGGCGTATCAACACAAATATAGCTATATTGAGCCTTGCTGGATGTAAGATACTAATCAGTGAAAGGATGTAGGAGTAGATATTATATGAAAACGTTCTAACTTCTCAGTTTGTCAATTTATTCATTTAAATCTAGGTTACATGGTAACAGGATATGTTAATCAAACATAAATTTGCACGGCAAATACAAAGGCAGACTGAACAATGTATAAGCCTAAAAACTAAATGAGCTCTTTATCATGTCAGGACTTCACCTTAAGACAAATACGAAGCTCAGATACTCACAGCATCTCTCATCTTCTTCTTCTCTCTCTCTCTCTCTCTCTCTCTCTCTCTCTCTCTCTCTCTCTCTCNCTCTCTCTCCCCCCTCTCTCTCTCTCTTTCGAACTAATGGTTCCATTGTACTGTATGTGTGTATTTTCTTATTCCATTGTATACATCTGTTCCATGTGATGTCCCTGCTTTACTTTACCTGTTTCAGCGGTCATCTGGGCTCTCGCCCCTAGGTGGTTGGTACCTTGTATGAACTAAATGTTGGCATTGAAGGAAGGAACAAAGTTTGGATGGGTGTTACTTGTACAATAACAGAGCGACGGACAGATGAAAAAGCTGACAGTCCCACCTTGGGCAGCCATAAGCTTCCTTGTGTTGGTGGATTAAGCTCAAAATATACAAGACAACTAACATACTTCACCATCCCATGTATGCACATACACACACACATAAACACACCAAGTAGCACATTGAAATGATGGCTATGCATGAAAATCTTCAAACAAGTTGGCTAAGTGACGACATACCTACAAATGCTTTGTCTTAGATAGTTAATTAATGGACAAAACATTGAAACAAGTAATTATATAAGTTACAGTTAAAAATATATAATTTAATGCTGACTTGCAAGCACAATTCATAACATTATCATTGTAAGTCATATTCGACTCAAAATTTTAACCAAACCACTGTATGGCTGTTTTCGAAAACACTCTCCTTTTCTGCTCAAGTTTAACTTAAGAGGATCTTACATCCCTTCGCATTTATGTTGTTTTTGTTTTGGCACGATAGGCTTGTGTGAGTTAGTTTTAAACGAGTATCAGCACGAATACGGCTATGTTGCACCTTGCTGGATATAAGATACTAATCAATGAAAGAATGTAGGAGTAGATATATATGAAAACGTATTTGGTTTTTAACATCTCAATTTGTCAAGTTATTAATTTAAATCCAGGTTACATGGTAACATAATATGGGTAATGAAACATAAATTTGCATGGCAAATACAAAGGCAGACTGAACAATGTATAGGCCTAAAAACTAAATTAACTCTTTATCGTGTCAGGATCTTGTCTTACAAAGTTCAGATCCTCAAAGCATCTCTCACTCTCTCTCTCTCTCTCTCTCTCTCTCTCTCTCTCTCTCTNTCTCTCTCTCTCTCTCTCTCTCTCTCTCTCTCCCTCCCTCTCTCTCTCTCTCTCTCTTTCTTTCTCTCTCTCTCTTTCATGCTCTCTCACTCTCTTCTTCCCTCCCCCCCGCCCCCAACTCGCTCTCCCACTCTCTCCCCTCTCTCTCTTTTTCTAACAAATTTTTCCATTGTATGTACTGTATTTTCTTTTTCCATTGTATATATCTATATCCGTTCAATGTGGTGCCCCTGCTTATTTTATCTGTTCCAACGGTCATCTGGGCTTACGTCCCTAGGTGAGTGATACTCTTTATAGATTAGATGTCGGAAGGGAGGAGAGGGATAAAGTTTGGATGGGTGTTACTTGTACAAGAACAGAGGGACGTACAGATGAAAAAGCTGACAGTCCTACTAAGGGCAGCCATAAGTTTCCTTGTGGAACTAGAAGGGTTAGGTGGGCAAGCTGAGAGGCAGGGAGGCGATACAAGTTCAAGTTCAAGTTCAAGTTTATTAGGCACTTGGCCATTGACAAACATCAATAAGTTTACCATCATGAAAGAGTCTCAAGCATACTGTGCCCCACGTGATCCACCTTCAGACATTTCATTCATACTCTACTCATTAAATTACAACATACTAATTTCTACAGTGAAACAGGAGAAAGAGAGGGAAGATGGTCAGGGAGGGGAGATAACTATGTATCGGCGGGTGTATTCAGTCTTGTTGGGGATTGTTGAATAGGCTTGCAAGGGTTTCAGTCAAATATTGTGTCATTGTATCGTTATCGTCTGACTGAGAGTGCAATGTGTTCAAAGATCGCAAAGTAACAAGACATGACATCTTTCGAAATCACCCTATTAAATAGTGTTAATTTGTAGCCCCGGGATGTCGGAAAAAATACATGGAGTGAAATATGGTGGCCTGACTATAGCCACAAGAGAACTGACAACATTTCATGAACATTTCCAGATAGGGTAAAGTACGGTGAAAAATTGAATAAAAAACCAAAGTAGTATATTTTTATATGATTTGGCTAATACTGTACGTCCATGTTCGCTTCGAGGAAGGGGAGAGACGTGGAGAGGTGGACGATGAAGTATTATGAGTTAATAATTATGAGATCATTTCCTGGCTGAGTTATTCAAAGAGAAAGAGCGGAAACGGAAGAACGGGGCTAGACGTAAATTGATAAATAAACAAAATGAAAAAAAAAAGCATAAAAATGAGAGAAAATGAGTGCAGCAAATAGTGACAGAGGAGAGTAAAAGATAAACAGATTAGAAGAGAAGAAAAGATCGAAAGATCAAGTGAGAATTCTGATCATAGCGTAGTATATAATATTATAAAGGTCACTTGTGGAGTCACATGGTCAATGGAGTCCTAATGCTATAGTGGTTGACAACTATGACAAGCACACTAGGTAATGTGTGTGCTATTCATGGTACTTATTAGGAAATGACATCTGGAAAAACCGAACAACGGACAAACATGTTGAAATAAACATCATAGGAAGTGATGAGAGGATAACATAATCATTATTTTCTTTCCAGCATGTGGTTGAAAGAACTATCAAATTAAGCGACTGTTGTTCTTACAGTAGTGTTGTTGTTGTTGTTGTGTATGTTGTTGTTGCTGTAGTTGATGGTGGTGGTGGTGAAAAAATGTTATTAATCAATTATGATGAGTTGCCAACAACCGTAATCGTGCGGATGTGCCGTACATCCCTAACGTCTCTAATTCATGGTGACCGTTGTGACATCTGGTTTGTTGACCAACATGCGCTAACGAACTGAACTGACAAATCAAGATCCTCTACCATCGCCATGTCACACTTTCGTTCTCTGTTTTTTTCTCACATCCGCTATGTTCAGTACCCCACGGACCAAAATGCGTCGTCGACCCATCCGAATATGTCAGCAGAAAAACATAACCTCCACTTGATCCTTTGCATGTCTCTGCACTGTAGATCCATTTCATCGCGTGTGATTCGTCCTGTCTGATTGTCACCCCCTGTCCTATGGTCACATACTTGCAAAGCCCATGTGGATGGGACACAATCACGGCTGTGCCTTTACTGTCGACTTGTTCGGGTGCATAATTTTTGTCCCTCAATTCATGCAACAGTTTCCAGTGACGATCAATCATCTCTTCAAGCTTGCTGGACAGTTCCTCGTTATGCGTTACACATTTAACACTACAGCAGTCATCCTGAGGCCCACTGGTTAACGTCTCCGAACCTTCCAGACTGGGACAGTTGTACTTCTTTGCATCACTGTCACAGAACAGATCACACCTTGTATGCTTGGCCTCCGAATCATCAAATACCACATGCTTGGCTGTGTGCACCCAGAACTCCCACCACTGTGTTTTGGCGAGGTGAGGAGATTGTTTACACGCCTTACACGGACACGTGCCACCATTCTTTTCTGTGGACCTCTTTTCCCCACTTCGAAGCAACCCACTTCCGTAGGCTGTCACTCCGTGCTGACCAATCCTGTTATGTAATGGGAAGTTTGGTGGTCTGTCTTTACTTGTGTATCTGACAGCCAATTTGACTGTCAGATTGATCAAGGTGGTGATGAAATCAAACACAAGACTGTCACGCCAAGCCTCAGGGAGATGTTCTATAGTAAATTCCCCAGCTGGAATAAAACCCACATGGCCAGGGTTTTTATCACACTGTTGCTTCCTTCTATGTAGGTCACTTTCCATTCCAGTGGTAAATTCCATTTCATGATAGCCTGTGAGGAAGTAAACACATTATGACGCCATATGAACACGCTGACATTGAGTTCTACCCACAATTCCAATCGGTTGATTTGCCACGATGTCAGTTTGTATATTACTGGAGTGCGTTTCTGTTTCTTTCATATTCGCCTTGTTAGTCTCAGACAGCCAGTGACCGTATTAGTGTTGCTTTAGAGTTAGGCAATGTACAAGTTCCAATCCATAGGTTCCCACACTTATCTCGGCTATTTCGGATTTTTGGCTTTTTTTAAAAGCCCATGGCTCGCAAATAACTGAATGGCTATTCCTTTTTGGCTTCAACAGACTTTAGGTCAAAATTGACTTTCCTATACAAAAAAGTGCTTGCATTTCTCTATTACTTTCCAGATGTGCTTTTTATTGTTGTTGTTTTTTTCAGGTGTGATTTGGATCCGTACAGAACAATGTTTGGCAACCTTAATCGGAAGCTCAGTCAATGGTGACATTTATCTGTGGTTTTAACTTTGCCGTTGGCACAAATTAACTTTCTGTTACAAGTGATCTCCGAGGGACCCTCCTTGTGTAGGTGGAGGATGTGGCAAGAATCAACAGTGGTCTGAATGCTAATGAATGAGGCAGAGATACATATAAAGCAAAGATCACCCGCAAGTCAGTGATCTCCTGTCGCTTCCGCGTTGGTCCCAGACATCTTGGCTTGCTTATCCAAAGCAACTTCCGGGCACCGCCCCTTTATGTCAAAATGACATCACAGAAGACCTTAGAAACGCAGCCCGGCTTCACCCGACTCAAGAATACAGAAAAAAAAATGGCCAAACTGAAAACAGTTCCACATTGGTGAACCCCAACGTGAATGACCAAGACGTTCAACAGATTATCTTGAAACAGAGTATCTTGAAACTATCAAATATTTGGACTATAAATCCACTCGTATGGCTAGCACAGGTTGAAGCTGTCCTTCGCAGCGTAGTCCAAAATGACATGAAGGTTACACACGCCCATTAATTTTGAGGTCACTTGAGTTGGATGAGTTGGACTTCGTAGTAAGGGTGATCTATCTATCGCATCATTTTTTTCTTCCTCTCAGGGGCCTAGTGACCTTAGCTGTGGCCTGTTCTAATGCATATGTCACTTCCTGGACCAGTTCAGGTTAAATTAAAGCAGCACTATTTCGGGTCAGAAATTTGAAAAGATATGGGCTGCCAATGAGCTAATCCCTTGTTCTCTTGAACAAGCGTGATGCCTCGACTGGGTTTTCCATGGGGATGGATCAAACGAAGTGACACAACCAAAAACGTGTCATGGGCTATTAAAAGTAACGTATTTTTTTTTTTTTTAGATCAGATGTTTATCTCTATTACTGGTGAGTGGGAATAGCCAAGGAAAGTTAGTACTAGAGTGACGACAGTCGGCAGTACATAGTAGGTACATAAATTAAAATATAGCAAAAAGATCTAGGCGTGTGTAACCCGAACTGTTATTATATTGTCTCATCACTTGATGAGAGTCGCGCTGTAAGAATCGGTATACCACCCGCAGGAGACAAGTACACAACACTAACATATTTTATTGTTTTCCGCATACAGGCTTTCTACGAATATTAAAAACTGACGTCATGAAAAATAAACTATTTGGTGTTAAGAGATCGTAGAGTATAGTGGACTACTGTGGTGCGCACTGCCTTTTTTCTGATTCAGTGTTTTTTACTGCAAAATTGCCCACCAAAGTGCTAAATAGTGCAATATTGATCTTAGGAAAGATTTATCTCAAATTGCTGTTGTTATTTTTCATCACCAGATTTCATGCATGTGTATCTAAAACACATTAAGGCGCGTAATTATATAGGCATTATAAGTGTTTAAGTTTTAATTCTGATTAATATAGCTCTTGTAGAAACAGCCCATTGCTTAAGTTCTATGTATAACTTATTCTTGAAACACAAAAGAAATATTCCTCTGTCACTATGTGCATTAGTATCTCCTAAATGTATGTGTAAAATTTGGTGGTGAAATAACAGCTGTAGTTTGCTTGAGATAAAGTTGTTTGTTTTTAAGATCATCACCCACAAAAGGCAAATGGGCACTTTAGTGCACAATTTTGCATGCGAAATGTACTGTATTAGAAAAGGGCAGTGCGTACCACAGTAATGCACTATAATGTACATTAGAAGGATGGTGTATCCCCTTAACAGTGTTGTAGTCAATGTCAGCGTGATCATATGATGTCATGACATCAACAACAGTGCATTCACCAGAATGCAGCCATCACTTCCACCATCACTGTCGTTATCACAATCACATCGTACCCATTGTAGAGCACCGTGGCCTAATGGTTACGGCGTTGAACTCGAGATCTATAGGTCGTGGGTTCGATTCCCGACCACGGCCATATTGTAAATGCCTTGGGAAAGCATTTCATTTACATTTTTCTCAGTCCACCTGTCTGTAAAATGGATACTTGGCTATAGTCAGGGAAAGAGATTGTCAGAATGCTAGTGATTGTTTCCTATAAATGGCAGCGGCACTGTGTGCTCAGCAGAGAGTTGAGAAATTCCTAGAGTGATCAGGCCTGCTGGGGTAAAAATGGTGTGAAGTTGCGTGAGCCGGGTTTTAGCTTGGATACAAGACTTAGAAACTGCAATACTGTCATCACCAAACGCAGCGTCTTCACCATCACTGCCACAACACACGTGAAATCAAGTACAGTGTGACATCAGTAGTGCGTTCTCATTAAAAAGTACACCGTGTTATTAAGTATTGATTTCCCACTCACGGATTTGTTATTAAGTTATCATTTCATATTCAGGTAGACCTTGATATCACGTACAACTCAATAAGGCCTAGCGCACACTGGCAGTGGTGCCATGCCCCATACATGGCAGTTGGTGGCAGCCAATTACTACAGAACACACTGTTTTCCATCAGACAACACGCGTGTCAAATCAATACGCCACGTGTGGCAGATTTCAACACAGAGCGGTACGGTAAAATTTTGGACAGAGACATCGGACAAAGTGGGTGGTTGTATTCACTGTGGACAATATATCATACGCGATAAGATATAATAAGTATATGAATTATCTCTGCTCGTCTAGAAATGTGTGGCATAAGGACACACGCCTTACCACAGGGACTACGTTTTGTTTGCTCATCATCAAAAACGTGCCCCTGGTTACACTTACACTTCACAGTTATCATTAGCAACCAACAGCAACGACAACAACACCATCATTACTGCCAACAGCACCAAAGTAACAACAAGAAAAGAAATACCTTGGTCCTGGTAAGCCACTTCTACGTCTGACACTTCCTTTGTTTTCTCATCTTGCCCTTGTGAGCTGCCTACTTGGTTGGATGCACTGGCTGGAGATGGAAATATAGCATCATCATTACAAAGAACAACAATAAATGCACTGATAATAGCAGCAGTAAAACAACAACAACAACAATAACAACAGCCACAAACAACAACACCAATAATAATAATAATAATAATACCACTAGTAATAATGATAACAATAATGATAACTACAACAACAACAACAACATCAACAACATCAGCAGCAGGAGCAACAATATTCCTGGCTATAACAATAACATAAGTTATGATGCAGGCGTTCCTCATCTTGTCTGCAAAGAGAATAGACTATAATTATGTTCATCAAATTGAGGTGAACATTAATCTGAAAGGAGGAGGAACCGTGCTTAATCTTAAAGTCTAGGCAGCAGAAAAGGATTTATTTGACATCAACACCAGCATGAGCAACATTATTACTTCATCTATGCCATACTTATTTAAAATGGATATCAACATCACTGATTTTTTTTTTTAATGAAAACAGAACTTCCATTCACCCCATAGTGAAACTGGTTGATAATATTATACATCTCATTCACTATATAAACCTATAGTGCTGTACACATCATACATGTAAATAGGTAACATTACAATTAAAACACATAACAAAGTCATTGCTGTTTGGCCGCGGTGCAGCGCTCTGGTCCTCCAGCTCTGAAGTTCTATTTGCACCTGAGTCGAGCAGGGAAAAGGGAGCGAAGTGGCTTTCCCGACCTAAGTGCACCACAACGTAAACCGCCCAGCTCGCGAGTTGAACAAACAAGCCTTTAGATTTGACAGTCTTCAATTTCCTCAGTACGACTTACAAACCACACGGCCATGCTGCCTCCCAGTAGTGTAGGTTACAGATGCGCATTAACAATTGATATCGCCTAAATTGGATTTCCTGCTAAGAGTGACAAACTTTTCAAGTCTTTTTTTTTTTCCTGTCAGGGGCTCGGTGACCTTAGATGTGACCTGCTCTAATGCATTAGTCACTTCTCTGCTCATTTTAGGTTAAATTAAAGCAAGACATCTTGGGGTGAGCGGCTGGAAAAAGATAAGATCAGCCAATGAGCTAATCTTTGTTCTCTGGAAATCGCTTGAAGCCTCAACTGGGTTTTCATGGGGGTGGGTCAAACAAAATGACACAAAAAAATGTACTTTGTCATGGGCTACGAAATGTATTTTCTCATTTTCTCCAATGCTGGTCAATAGGAATGATCAGTGAAACTTAGAACTTGAGTGACAGGAGTCACCAATGCATAGCAACATATGTAGCAAACAGATTTGTGCGGTTGAAACCTAAAATTAGCAACAAGAGGAGGCTATCACTTTACCCCTCTTTGTCCATCAAGAAGGTTACAGGCCTGTAATTGTACTTTCACTTTGTGGTGCTACAACTTAGGGGATATATCTCATCTCCCCTTTTCCTTTTTTTGGCATGCCCTGCTTCCAGTAATAAGAGCTCCAGGGGGGAAATTTTGATATCATGGGAATCTGTGTCCATTTTACTTTATTTTACCAGGCACTATTTAGCCCTGGGCTGGAACTGCCAGGTCAAGGGTGTGCTCAGGCGGAAGAGGAGGGGTTTGGCGTTGACCAGTGAAAAATATAGGCTCTGTTTACAAATAGCAACCAAGCTCAAAATT
>JAWQUT010000359.1:197801-206606 GCA_033807755.1 Ellobium chinense | reverse complement strand
TGTGTGTGTGTGTGTGTGTGTGTGTGTGTGTGTGTGTGTGTGTGTGTGTGTGTGTGTGTGTGTGTGTGTGTGTGTGTGTGTGTGTGATAATATCACGTAAGGCAATCGAGCATCGTATTAAAGGTAAAAAAAAAATAATCATTCGTGAATTCTGTTTCGTTCCTAGATAAGCTTGTATGATGAGCGTAGAAGAATAGAAAATGTCTTACACGCACATGTTATGTGTGCCAGAGAGAGAGAGAGAGAGAGAGAGAGAGAGAGAGAGAGAGAGAGAGAGAGAAAGAGAGAGACTTGTTCATGGTACGGGAATAAATACTACAGTGCGATGATTCACGGATGACGCTTTTCAGAATAACTCGGCTATGACCCAACAGAAATGTTTCAAATTTCGCATACATAGATGTAATGAGTGTTTGTTTCATATCTGATTTCTGAAATGAGTTTTATACATTTATCGTATTCGCGAGCCTCTCACGAGTGAATACGATAAATGTATAATAAATGTTATAAATCTGATATCAAACAAACACGAGTTCCAGGTCCTTTTTAATCATATAAACTTTAACTTTTAAAAAATGAACTTTTAATCTTAAAAAGGACCCTGAAGTGGCCCTCACCATGTTTGAAACACATCAACCACAACTTAACTGAATGAACCAAACAGTTACGCGGCACAAAGTATACATCCAAACAGTTGACAATCATCGATAAAACTTTAGACTACAAAAACACACTGACATATCAAGTACTTAAATTCAAATTTTTAACTGAACTGAAACTGAAACATGAAGAGAACGATAACAAGCGATTGCAGACTGAAATAATCTTTTTTTAAAAAACCGAGACGGAGGGAAATCCCAATGCAGTGAAAATAGTTTTTTTATAAAATGATGTCACATATGACGTCACAAAAGAAATGACGTCATATATTCATACGCCAAAGGATTTCCAAGGCTTCCAATCAAAGTAGTCATAAGCAGTTCAAAGGTCAAATTTATGTAACGTGTGACATACCAAAAAATTGGTACACACTTTTATATCACCGGGAATAGGCCCTGTTTATATGATAAAGTCTTTTATCCGTTGATGGTCCTTACTAATTTTTTAAATTTTATTGTTACTGCACCTCGTGATTAATGCACAGATCTGAAGAGAATGGGTGTTCATACTGGTAAATTATAATAATAATACTAAAAAGTTAACGGTTTTCTAATCTAAACGATGAAAGTTTGAAAGTGTGCAAATGTGCATGCAATGCGTGTGTCGGGGTATAATTTACGTGTACATGTCGTGTGAAAGTGATATTCTTGTAATAGAGCAATGACTGATATCAAACGACACTGGATCGCGCGGTTGAGGATTGAGTGCATCATAGTGATATGTGGTGTTTTGATGTCTAGATTTGTATTCTTTGAGATTTATAGATGCGTGATGTACTGAAATGGCCGGGAAGGCCTAAAAATAAACAAATCTTGAATCTTAAATCATATTCTTATTTTGCAAATGCTTTGGTGGTCATTGCCCCGCTGCATCACAGCAACTTCAGAATCTACAAACGTTACAGTGCATTGTCTTAGCCTCTGGGCCTCACCATCAAGGAAATGACCTGAATCAATCCTTGATGTGTCCATTGATTCCCATCTCCTTCCTTCTCTCTCCGGGAGAGATTTTTTCCTAAAGTTCGCTTTGGCGTTGGGTCGTGCTGACAAAATCAAACAACTTGTTGTTATTTAAATGACTATCATTTGTGTTTGTGTGTTTGTGTGTGTGTGTGTGGGGGGGGNGGGGGGGGGGGGGGGGTGGTTGAGTAAAACTTTACCAGTTTAACTTCCTGAAGTTGAGCGCAAAATGACGTGCTTATCTAAAATAGACCATTAATTTAATGTAACAGAAACAGCTTGGCAACAGACAGACAGACAGACAGACAGACAGACAGACAGACAGACAGACAGACAGATATGAAACTTAACAGACAGGCAGACATGAAACCTAACAGACAGACAGACAGACAGTCCGACAGAAACATGAAATTTAATCTACTTACTATGAGCTTGATTTTCCAGGCAAAAAAAACATCCGTGCTCACGACAGTAGATTGCACAAACGTTGTGTCCTGAATCTGTTTTTGCTTCTAGTATGCCCACTCTGTTTTATACAATTGTAGCATGTTAAAATCTGCGGTTAACTAATAGTAGCAACACACAATGCACACTTGACCTCGCCACTCTCTGGAGTTTTTTTAAAGCCTCTCTTTTCCTCGGAAAACCAGGCTGGATGGGAAGCGGCGTGTGTGCAAGCAACACGTAAAGTAGTTGTGACGGACGCAGTGGCGTCTCCACTCACTGGATTAGGTGGGCAAAGTCCCAGTAACAATTTCTGCGTGAAGTTATGAGGATGCCAATAGCACCTGGCATAAAATTCGCAATTTTAATTAGTCCATATTAAATCAGAAAACTGGCCTTGGGGAGGGGGCAAAGGGGTTGGATTTTAATTTCAAAGGCTTAGATAGGTGCAAATACATTTGTAGACTCAGAACAGGGCTTTAGTTACTCAAGTATAAACATTATGGTTGTTGCTAAGTGGGTAAGGTTACCCTGTTTACTGAATGAAAAGACCGACAATATTAGGTAGCCTGCTTCACTGCCTAGGTTCTCCAAATCTGTTTGGTTTAGGGGCATTTTTGTTGGTGTTGAAATTTAGCGGAAGAGCTAAACAATATATTTGGAAAGTATTTTGGCATGGGAGCCCTGGATAAGTTAATGAGATGTGTAAAACCTTATATAGCCATCAGTGAAAAAAAAAACCATTGGCATCTTCATACCTGAAAAAAGCAAGACAAAATGTCTACACATGTAGTTCTATACGTTGATGCAATACCCTCTTTGTTTTAATGTCAAAAAGTTTAGTGGCCTGTCTAGTTTTTTAAATGGTGAGAGAACTAGTTTTAATTTACAAGGCCGTGGGCAAGGGAGAAAAGGAGAATGAAGAAGCTTTGTTACTCTTCCAGACTTGCCCGTAGTCTCGCCTCGCCTGACATTGATTCAGTGATACTTTAACTTTCCACACGTACCTGCAGGATGTCACAGAGGAGAAGTTGAAGATGCTCACAAAACGATATGCCTACCTATGGGCGTAGAGAGGATGATGTTTTTGGACAACTAATACTAACATCCTATCATAGATAGCTATAAATTCTTTATTTCTATAAATACAATTCATATTGTACAGCCATAATAAATTAATTATGACGTTGTGGAAATTAAATCAAGGCAAGAACTTCTGCATAATTTTATCTTACATGGGAGAGGTCTACAGGATGTCACAGAGGAGAATGTAAAGATGATCACAAAACGATATGCCTACCTATGGGCGTAGAGAGGATGATGTTTTTGGTCATCTAACACTTACATCCTATCATAGATAGCTATAAATTCTTTATTTCTATAAATACAATTCATATTGTACAGCCATAATACATTAATTATGGCTTTGTGGAAATTATATCATGGCAGGGACCTCTGCATAATTTTATCTTACATGGGAGAGATGGACAAAACTGGAAATCTGCTTGGTTCCAATATCATTAATACATTCTAATATATGATCTACATCTTTTTTTTTCATATTTTGTAAGATAAAATTATTGAGCTCGTACTACTGCAATACTACGATGTGAACTTACACTCAGAGTTGTTAATATTGAGTTTTGTAAGTCCTGTTGTTAAGGAAATATTACATATGATTATGTGCGTGTATGTGTGTGTGTGTGTGTGTGTGTGTGTGTGTGTGTGTGTGTGTGTGTGTGTGTAAAGACAAAACCCAGCACTACTTGTCTATCAACTCCGTAATTCATAGATTACTTGAACGCTACGCCCCTGTCCTCACTTTTTACCCTCGTTTACTTTCTTGTAGTTTGGAGTAACTGTTACGGTCTGGAAACGAGCGATATAGCCTATGGTGGACATGCCCTGTTGTTTGTATGGCGAACCACTACATCTCCAAGAGTTTTCCACTGTCATTATTATCTAAGGAATTACTTTGGTAAGTGAAAATTGCTGAATAGGTGACAGTAACGAAATAATGGAACAATGCTGATAAATAATAATTTCACGCGCATACACAAATAAAAGTTATTTGAAGGGTGCCAACTTTCACAAAACTTGACAAATCGGTATTCCATACACTGGCGGGCCGTTCCAGTCCAGCGGCTCGTTTTCTTCGGCAAAGGTCATTGGAACCTATTGTGTTTCTTCTTTAGGTCCTTGTAAGGTTACTTGAAAAACCTGCTGTTACTTGAGATTGGCAGGTAACTTTGCAGGATTTTTTCGTGTTTTCCAAGAAAACATAGTGGGTTTCGCAAAGGTTCCGCTTTTCCCCCGTCCCTGAGGTATGCTGACTAAGTGGGGTTTGATTGCCAAAGTATTAATAGTTGTGAATGGAATACCAGAAAGGAAATCCAAGGGCGATGACTCCTGTTTTATCAAAACATATCCTAGCAGGTTTTGCAAGTGACTTCTTCATATTAATTGTAATAGTCTACACAGTCTACTTTGAATATTGGGAATTTTTTTGCCCCCCACGGGGGGTTAAAGTACATCTAGTGCCCTATTTTTAATTGGCAGAAGGAAAGAAAAAGTTTGGGTTCGGGGCCGGGGAAGGCGGTATCAGCGTCTACCCATCTGACTTTATCCCGAGTTATTTATTAGGCTGTTTTCCATGACGTGCCAATATAATTATAGGCCTAACACCTTTCATACTGTAAATTTTAAGGGTTACATGACAAAACGTGTTATCCACCAATATAATTTTTTGGCTTATTCTACATGCTTCATGTAGCAGTAGGAGTGTCTAGTATAGCCTACATGCATATATTTCTACCCCAGATAACGACATTTGGTCTACATTATTTCAGAATTATTTTTCGCCTTTCACAAAAAAATGTGCTTTGTATCTGGTCTGTTTTGTCACACCCACCGAATGGTGTATACTGCGTTTTGCCATCGAGCCCTTCATTCATAGGGTTCAAATGGGTCATTTTCCTGAAACTGTCTCCCTTGTCTCCGCTAGATGGCGCTCCAGATGTTCAGGTATACTCTGTGTTTTTCACTCTTTATTTCTTGTAACTTTAAATATCAAGAGCATAGTATCTATTGTCTAATTTCATGCAACAAAATACAACCCTAGGTATCCAATAGGTACTAAACCCTACTATACAAAATCTGACACGGTATTTCTGACAAAGAAATGCAAATCCGTCCTAGAGAGATAGAGAAGNGGGGGGGGGGAGGGGAGAGGGAATGGGAGAGGGAGGGGGAGAGAGAGGAGATAGAGAGGGGAAAGAGTGAGGGAAGAGAAAGGAGGAGAGAGAGGAGGAGAGAGAGAGAGGAGTGAGGGGAGAGAGAGGAGAGAGAAAAAAGAGCAAAATAGAAAGAGAGAGAGAGAGAGAGAGGTCTGATATCATCCGGGTTGGATTTAGTCCTAAGAGCGATACATTTTTCAAGTCCTTTTTTGTTTTCCCCCCCAAGGGCCTCGTGACCTTAGCAATGGCCTGTACTAATGTTTCTGTCACTTCGTTGACCAGTTTAGGTTTAAATCAAAGCAGCACTATTTGGCATCAAGGGCTGGAAAGAGATGGGGCCTGCCACTGATCTAGTCATTGTTCTCTGGAAAAAACCTGGGTTTTCACAGGAGTGGGTCAGACTGACAGATACAGCAAAAACTTCACTTGTCAAGGGCTAAAGAATACTTCACTGTGTAAGCTCAGATGGTAATCTCCTGTATTGATCAGTGGGAATAGCCAACTAAAATTAGAGCTTGAGTGATAGCAGTCGGCAATACATAGTAATAAATAGCAGAAAGATATGCACGTATGTATATCTCTGTATGCTATTCTTTATAAAAAAAAAAAACCTCAAACATGTCTGTGTGCTATTCTTCATGAAAACGCCTCCCACATCTCTGTATGCTATTCTTCATCAAAAAGCCCTCCACACCTCTGTATGCTGTTCTTCATCAAAGAGCTCCCAACATGTCTGTGTGCTATTCTTCATGAACACGCCTTCCACATCTTTAAATGCTATTCTTCATCTAAAAGCTTCCAACATCTAGGTATGCTGTTCTTTATCAAAAAGCTTCCAACATCTCTGTATGCTACTTTTCATCAAAAAGCTTCCCACATCTCTATATGCTGTTCTTCATCAAAAAGCTTCCACATCTCTGTATGCTGTTCTGCCTCAAAGAGCTTCCAACATGTCTGTGTGCTGTTCTTCATCAAAACGCCTTCCACATCTCTGTATGCTATTCTTCATCAAAAAGCTTCCAACATCTCTGTATGCTGTTCTTCATCAAAAAGCCTCTAACATCTCTGTATGCTATTCTTCATCAAAAAGCCTGTAACATCTATTCTTCATCAAAAAGCTTCCAACATCTCTGTATGCTACTTTTCATCAAAAAGTTTCCCACATTTCTGTATGCTATTCTTCATCAAAAAGCCTCTAACATCTCTGTATGCTATTTTTCATCAAAAAGCCTCCAACATCTCTGTATGCTATTCTTCATCAAAAAGCCTCCAACATCTCTGTATGCTATTCCTCATCAAAAAGCCTCCAACATCTCTGTATGCTATTCTTCATCAAAAAACCCTCCAACGCCACAGGTGGTGGCTGTAATCGGGCAGCAACAGTATGCCGGAAGCTGTTTTGAGATCCTTTCGATCCTAAGTATAAAGATGATCTGTGTGCGTGTGTGTGTGTGTGTGTGTGTGTGTGTGTGTGTGTGTGTGTGTGTGTGTGTCTGTGTGTGTGTGTGTGTAGTATCATATATAAATATATACTACTACTACTACTACTACTACTACTATTACTAATAATAAGAAGAATAAAAGTAATTAATATCAAATAACATACAAAGTGACGGCTCATGACTCCCAAAATTACCGGTGAAACTCCCACCCACGTCTTTCCCCCAACCCGTCTATTTCCAATAGTTCTCAAATGAAAACAAAGATCAAAATTTAAACTATGTCAGAAACTAATCTTGCTCTCAACAATTATATTAAATGAATCTATCTATCTATCTATCTATCTATCTATCTATCTATCTATCTATCTATCTATCTTTTGATGAACAGGAAATAGAAGAAATGATAAGGAAAACTGATATATTTATGAAAACGTCACGCATGGCAGTTAAACACAGAAAATGCGCCATCCTCCACGGCCAGCGCACAGGTAACAAATGGAAGAAAGACGCCAAAACTGGACAGATTAGACTATGCATTCAAGGCGCACCAGTACCAATGTACGAAAGTGACCAGCAATATACCTATCTTGGTCATGAAATAAACATCACCAACACCAGCAATAATCAGCAAGTTGAAAGCCTAATTACCGACTTTGATGAGACCATGACAAACATCGACACATCCTTGCTGCCTACATCAGCAAAACTGCAAGCCATCACAGTGATGTGTCTATCAAAGTTGACCTTTTACTTTTCCAACTTAATGTTCACAGAAAAGAATCTTGATCATCTTGAAGATAACATAGTTCTTCACATTCGACACTGGTTAGGGCTCAACACGTCATCTACAAGAGCATATTTTTTCAGCCCTAAGTCAGAAGGTGGTCTTGGGATTTTAAATCCTCGAACCGCATACTATGCCAAATACCTCTCTTTCCACCTGTCTCTCCTAAACAGTGATGATCCCATCGTAAAGGAGACAGCAAGAAGATCTCTCCGTCTCCACATGGAGCAACGCAAAGCGACTCTTGT
This sequence comes from Ellobium chinense, assembly GCA_033807755.1. NCBI lineage: Eukaryota > Metazoa > Mollusca > Gastropoda > Ellobiida > Ellobiidae > Ellobium > Ellobium chinense. The sequence continues at coordinate 198,833 of JAWQUT010000359.1, read as the reverse complement.
ACAGGACTACCCCAATTTCGCTGGATACTTAACAGATAATAAAGGAGCTGTAGTGAAAAATACCAATGTAAAATGGGGAAGATCGGAATGGATTTTTCTGAATGAAATGTGCGCTAGAAATAACATCCAGATGCTGTTACTAGGTGACAGTTACGCATATGAAATGAAAGTTGATGACGAAGTCTCCTTTGCCTTCACTGATGCGCGCAAGTTCTACTCTGCATTTAAACGTGACCGCCTCAATAGATGCCAAGACGAACTGGTATCAAAATCATCGCAAGGACGAACTGTCCGAGAGGCGAGAGATATCAGTCACACCGTATCACATGAATACCTGATCAACCACAACTTGGACGACAAAATTCGATCGTTTGTCACACGTGGTCGACTACAAATTCTTGAAGTAGAGACTCTGCTGTCCCTGTACTATCCTACTACATATACTGTACTAAGACATGTAAGTTGTGCAATCATCCTTCAGAGACAGTATGCCATGCATTAAATGGATGTACGAAATTCAGCGGCATGTACCAACTAAAGCACAACAGACTAACTGACATCATTGAAAGGAAAATTAGTGCTTTCAACAAGAACAAAGAAATATTAAAAGACACGCCAATCAAACCATCAATGTTCGGTTCAAATGCGCCATCCTTTGTCACCGTCCGGACATTACAATTATAGACAATATTTACAAGAAAGTGCAGATCGTTGAGATATCGGTACCATATGACAGTTATATTGATAGATGTTATCAAAGGAAATTTGATAAGTATTTCCCACTGTCTATTGAAATCAGCACAGCGGGGTATCAATGTGAAATAATCGTTTTGATAATTGGAAGTCTGGGAAAGTTTCATAAAAGATTTATTACAGGGCTTAAAAAACTCAATATTAACAACTCTGAATGTAAGTTCACATCGAAATATTGCAGTACGAGTTCAATACTTGGATCCTATAAAATATGGAAAGAAAGATGTAGATGTTATAATAGAATGTATTAGTGATATTAGCTCCGAGCAGATTTCCAGT
>JAWQUT010000359.1:179758-192736 GCA_033807755.1 Ellobium chinense | reverse complement strand
TGTGTGTGTGTGTGTGTGTGTGTGTGTGTGTGTGTGTGTGTGTGTGTGTGTGTGTGTGTGTGTGTGTGTGTGTGTGAATGCAGGTGTGTGTTTGTGTCTGTGTGTGTGTGTGGGTATATATGTGTGTGTGTGTGTGTTTGTGTGTGTGTGTGTGTGTGTGTGTGTGTGTGTGTGTGTGTGTGCGTGCGCGCGCGCGCGCTTTACACCACTTGTGCTCACCTCTCTTGTGCTTTCGTGATACTAACAGAAAAAGGTCTGATACCCCTGAGACAGGATTAAAATGCATTCGAAATTCAAGGGCTGGATTTTTTATAACGACATCGAACATTCTTATTATCGAAAGTATCCAATATCTAAAGACAAATTATACTGCCTCTCACAACCACACCTATCGCTTTCTCATACACGATCGGCCGCATAGCTTCAGCCTGTTTCTCCCAGGAAAGGAGGTGCACACAACTGCAGTGATGCTATGCTGACGAGCCGTGCTGTGGTGGCACATGTTGCGATCGTATGAAAGGAGTGTGCGTGTTGGAGGCTCAGGAGAAGCCGGATGTAAAAGGTATGTGCAATCGAACTCATGTGCTGGCTCTTCCCTAGAAAAGTCCAGTTAATTGTAAGTAGTTTCATTTTTCCTTTGTTTGTCTGTCTGTCTATCTATCTGTTTGTCTGTCTGTCTGTCTGTCTGTCTGTCTGTCTGTCTGTCTGTCGAACTGCTTGCCTGCCTGCCTATCTGTCTGTCTTTCTGTCTGTCTGTCTGTCTGTCTGTCTGTCCCCCTTCTCCTCCTCCTTCTCCTCCTGTCTTCCTCTATCTGCCGTCTCTCTTCCGTCATAGTCTATTTCACGTACTTAGACCATTGTGTCATTCAGTTTCTGAAAGTCAGTGTAACGCTTATGAGTAGACGATTCATTTAGAACTTACGCATTAACGGTGGGATATCTTACCATGGTAAGAATTGCATTCACTTTGCATATTAAACGCTACCAAGGGTGCATTCAGCACTAATGCCCTAATGTGATTGTCACAATGGAAAAAGATCCCATCGTTAATGCACAAACTCTTAAATTATATCAAAGTTTGGTTTGTTTTTTCTATCGGCGTTCACGTGGAAGATCGTATAATCGTATAAAAAGAGAAACACGTCTGTGTATATCGCTGCGACTCTTTGGACGTTAACAAACCTGGAGCCATGGTGTCTTTCAGTCTGCAATGCACACTACAGGAGTTAGGGCAGATTACCACACCCCTGGCATAAAAAAAAATAATATAATAGTTGCAGGAGCCGAATTGTAAAAGCTTCTTTGAGCCATTTAATAAAAATTTCCCCTTGAACCACAGGAACGTTCCGAGATGGCCAAGATTACTCTGCAAGTCTGGTGCCACCACTGTGCTCAAATTATAATATACTGTTTACGGTAGGGGTCCTTAGGTTAGATTTTTCACAATTTTAAATTACATGAAAAGGGGTTAAAAATTTGGCCTTCTTTTGCAGATCACAGGTCCGCACAAATGAAATCCGCTGAAGCCATTGGAAAACACTGCCTGCAACAATTATTTTTTTACAAATTCAAAACTGAATTTCACCACGTTTGCAGTGTGGTTTCATGTTATATGATTATTTCTACACTCTGCTACTATCGACTCGGATAGTCCAATTTTTTTGACCAATTAGGCTCCTGCAACCTTATTATAAAGGCAGCAAGATAATCATTTATTCATCTGTCGACTTAATATTCATTGCGCCAAAGCGGCTTGCAGGTGAACTGTATAAGCGACACTATGTTCGTCTATAATCTCTGACTTTAATCATGTAGACTAAGGTTAACAAGAAAAAGTATCTCGAGGTTGCAGGAGCCAAAGTGTAAAGGTTTCTCTGAGCCATTCAACAAAAATTTCTCCTCCAACCACAAGAACGTTCCGAAATGACTAAGGCTAGTCTGCAGGTCTGGGACCACCACTGTGCTCAAATTATATACTGTTTACAGTGGGTGTCCTTCAGTTAGATTTCTCACAATCTAACTTTAGATAAAAAGGAGTCAAAATTTCAGCCTTCTGTGGCAGATCATTGGCCCACACAAATGAAATCCGCTGAAGGTATGAAGATACTTACCCAGGGGTCCCATGCCAAAATACTTTCCAAACATGTTGTTTAGCTCTTCCTTCAAATTTTGACGCAAAGAAAAATGCCCTAAACCAGATAGATTTTGAGAATTTAGGCAGTGAAGCAGGCTATCTAATATTTTAGGCTTTTTCACTCAGTAAACAGGGTAACCTTACCCACCTAGCAACAAGCACAAATGTTATACCTGAGTGGCTAAACCTCACCTATTCTGAGTCTACACATGTATTTGCAGCTATCTAAGCCTTTGAAATTAAAATCCAACCCGTTTACCCCCTCTCCATGGCCAGTTTTCTGATTTTATAGGGACTATTTAAAACTGCATATTTTTATGCCGGGTGCTATTAGCATCTTCATACCTGAAGCCATTGGGAAACACTGCCTGCAACAATTTTTTTTTTTAAATTTAAGACTGAAATTCACCACTTCTGGGATCTGGTTTCATGTTATACAATTATTTCTGTCCTTTGGACAGATTTTACACTCTGCTACTAATCACTTACATTTCTTACTTGAACAATTAGGCTCCTACCGTCTCTATGGTTAGGGGCAAAAGGTTAGGGTCGCTCTATTATTTGACGTCTTAACCACAGGAAGTAGGTCAGATTCAAGCAACCTAAGCCAGGAAGATCGAGAAACATCTACTTTTCTGATCTCAGCACCTACCTAAGAGGTTTTGATACTGAAATAATCTGTTTTAGTAATATCTCTATGCAGCCCATAAAGTCTGAGTATATCATTTCATCCATGGTTTTCAATTAGACTTTTAGATCTTGTACTTCCCCTCACGGACTTCTCAGACAGGGTTCATCTGTCCGTGGAACGCAAGACGTCATTATTTCCTTGAGTCACCGGAGTTAACGAGAGGCACTACCTTTTTCCAGAGGTTGTAATGCACATAACATGGTGTGCAACTGATCACCATGAAAACAGTGAATTTCTATGCAAATCTGCACACGAAAGTGCTGAATGGTGCATTTTTCTCCCTCAAGGGTGATAATCTTAGGACAACTTTTATTTGTGAAGGCCCTAGTTGTTCGGCACCAGATTTCACCTACGTCTCTTGGACAGCTTTATGTATGATCGTATGGAGGCGTTAGCCGATGTTGTGTCTAGACATACAGTTATTCTTTTCAATATTAAAGAGTGTTGACAGTTTCTGATATTTCTGCGTCAAGACAAATTCCAAAAAAGCCTCCATAGGATCTGTCATAAAGGTATCTAAGAGACGTGGGTGAAAGCTGGTGTCAAACAACTGCTGCCATCGCTAATGGTACTTGTTCTAAGATCATCACGACTCTGAGGGAGAGGAATGCACCGTTCAGCACTGTGGTGTGTAATATTGCATTGAAATCCAATGTACTCATGGAAATAAGTTTCACACCATGTTATGTTCATAACATTTTCTAGTGAAACGTAGTGCTTCCCCTTAAAGTTTGTGGTATGTTTTATTCTTGTCGTATGGTGAAAACACCAGTTGTAATGGGTTGTTTTGACAGTCCAAACGAGTATGTTGACACTGTCTCTCCCTGCTGAAGATATCATAAATATGATAGGAAACAGACCATTAATAATGCCTAATGATTGGTGGAGCAGCCTGCCTAACGTTGGACTCACGATCTGAAGGTCACGGTTCGATTCCTAACCACGGTTATGTTGTCAGTGTTTTGGGAAAGCATTTCATTCACTGTAAAATGGGTACTTGGCTATAGGCAGTAAAAGATGGTGTCCGAATGCTAGTGATCAGTGCCTGCAAATGGCAGCGGCAATGCTTTCTCTTCAGGAAGCTGAGAAAGTCCTAGAGTGGTCAGCCCTGCTGGGGTAATAGTAGTGTAAAGTAGCGTGGGCAGGCTTTAGCCTGGATACGAGACTTATAAACCGCATTATTATTATTATTATTATTATTATTATTATTATTATTATCAAAAAAATGTAAACAGTCAGACATTGTACCACGCCACCACGCAAATGCTGCTGGTTGAGCTAATGCAGTTTTCAAACCTCGAATGGGCGAAGCCCAGATGTAAGGATATGAAATGTGCGTTTCATTCAGTTTAGTGCTCTTGAAAACGACGCTCTTTTTCGACGAGAATATGGAGGATTAACATAGGGCATTCATAGTCTCCTCTGTCTAAAATGAGTAAAGCAAACACAGCACGCTGTCAATTTTAGCCAGTGTTGATGCATTGATAATTTCTTGAGCCTTCATATTTTTCAGCGAATAAAATCCACAATTTTGTGCCATCTATAGTGCCAAACAGGGCTGGGCCAAAAAGAAAGAAAACAACATTCATAGCGACTGTCCACAGGCAAAACGTTTGTTTACCCCCTCATTAATTCACTGAAGGTTTGGAAATAAAAATATGCCGCAATTCTTGTCTTGGACATTACTAGTCTACTGCCAGCCACCAAACACTGCTCAAACACGAGGGGTACTTAACTGACTGCTAATATTAGTGTTTTCATCCAATGTCGCCATTACTAATTTGGAAAACAATATGTCTGCATCAGAAACTGAAGGGAAGTAAAAAAAAAAAAAAGATCCACCTACCACCCATTCATAAGATCGTACACTATCGCACGTCTTGTCTGTTTTTTTCTAAATATACATGTACGGTGGAGCACACTCAATAAAAACACGCTTAGTGCGTAAACACGAATACTGAGTACAGTATTTTTGGTCCCGATTTTTTTTCTCTAAAGGGCCTCCTGCCCGTACAGTTCAATCGAAATCGCTTTGCCTCAAGCAAGATAGACCTCATCCTGTTTGCCTTCAGGCCGCTTCAGTCTACACGACACAGGTCCGTCTGATCCACATCCGGAACGTCAGCGAATGTATGTGTGTGTCTAGGCATAGTTTAAGTGAATGTGTGCTTTGTCTAGGTACTTCCCTGAGAAACGTCTGGGCGTAGAAATAGCAAAGTTTGGGTTCATACGTCATGTCATCATACCGTGCACCTGGTAAATTAGATCCTTCGACTTTCCTCAGGTCCTTTCGGACGGAGACGCAGGTTGTTATTTTGGTGTCGTTTTTTGCTATCATCTTTGTTTGGCTCTGGCTCAAGTTCTTTCAAAAAAAAATTAACAACTTCTTGATAGCCTTCTCTTTCAACAGTCTATAGAGAACGAGCGTTAACGAGCCACGTGAGGTCACAAGTTTTTGTGCTGTGGATGCCCGCATGGAACAAGCCGGCCTATATTTTCATTGTACCGAGAAAGGGTTTTGAGATTTTGTAAAGCGAAATCCGTATGTAAAGGCATATTAAGTCATGCATCACAAATTCAGGACATCCTGCTTGCTGTGTCGAGGCTTGCAAAGACATTTTTTTTATGCCTTATCCTCTTGGTCTTTATTGTGCATGTTGGCAACAGAGTCTTGAGTATCAAGTGTCTGTCTTCTGTGGCTTAAATTAGGATGTAAGATCAGTGTGTACTTTTCCTTATTCAAATTAGCATTCCTTAGACGTAATTATTGATTCATATCTACACAGCATGTCTAATTGATTTTCAATGGTAATCTTTGATGTTAGCTTGTATAGTCAGTCTAGGCGTACACTATATCTAATAGTAGGCTAACTAGGGATATTGAGAGTGAATATATTTTTCTTCCACGGGCTTTTATGTATTTATATTTTTTCATGATGCCATGCCTAATCGTTTATCAAATATAATAATAATAATAATAATAACAAAGTGTATTTATATAGCGCTTCACCCCCTGAGAGCTCGAAGCCCGTATGGCTGTGTGGGTTTAACTAGACTAGGACTGGAATGTACCGTCGGCACATTCACTTTCCTAATTTCGGACAAGGTTTAAGGTTGAGAAATCGGTAGAACATAGCAGAATAACTAACGAAGTCTCCATGTATTATGTTCATCAAATTATGAAATTAACTTTTATGTCAAGGTCGATTGACATGATAATAAAAACAGCGATGACGAAGGCACGTCCCACTATATTATGGCCCATACAGCTTCCTACCTTTTGGTGAGAAGTCTATAACAATCAGGCCTTCATGGTCGTTCCCTATTACTATAATCGTTTGATTTCACCTTCCAAAGGCATTCACGAGATCTATAAATTTCAATGAACCCAAGAACATTTCTCTTTGACCACGCTGCTGTTGCAGAAATTGACACACAATACTGTAGTCTAGAGGCAATGCAAGTGTACAATGCTAATGTCAGTGTGTGTACGCATTATTCGTGCTCTACTGCATTTTCTCTAGCCTCTTGATGCAAATGTCTGCCTGCTCACATTTTTTTTTTTGCTTGTTTCTCAGGAGTCTGGGACGTAAGGGCTGTTGTCTTTATGATACAAGTGAAGCAGACGTTTGTTTCAGTATGGGTGAGTAAGAGGAATGATAATACATATGTGAGCGGGAGGGGTAAGGTGGAAGATACAGACAGATCCCACGCAACACTGGGGTGATGATGATGGTGGTAAATAATAAGTCCCTAAATTATTATTAGGGTATGAGGCTTAGGAAGGGAGTCAAGCACCCCAGTCACAGTCACAATAAAGACAGAAGTTCACTCCATCAAGAAATTAAGAAATATGTCCGTTCCACACATGAAATTTATTACTATAATATTAGAATAGAGTCCAACCAAACACTTCTTCTTTTCAGTACAAACAAATGTGCAAACCAGACCAAACGGTGCCAATGCGGTCCATACTCTGCAAATATAAAATCATGATACACATAAAAATCAAGTCTAAACTACAGTCATAATTTCAAGTTTCCCGAAAAGTATCATAACAAATCATAATATACCACCTCTTATAAAAGCAAGTAGGCTTACTAAACTCAACATCAGTCTACTACTTCAGTCATTACAAGGATGTTAAGTTCAACAAAAAGACTCTTATGCTGTTACAGTCATCGAAACCAATGAAACATTTTTCAGACAATATCTCTACTAGGACTTTAGCAGTTACAAAATCCTAACCAATTTAAAAACAGGCAAGCACACAAACAAACAAACAACAACCAAGACGATACTAAGCCTTTTTCTCAAGTATAATTTGTCAAGGCGTGGCGGACGACGGGTGTTCCAGCTCTCAGGAGAGCGGCTTCCTCATCGCTAGCTGGCCACGCACTGCCCCAGTCCTAGAGGTTGGCCACCCCTCCAAGACCGGGAATGCGTAACCACTAACAATTTTAAAATTAAAGCCAATCAAACCAAAGAACCGAACACCCCACGCTAGCCGCGCCATGACGCAATGACCATGAGTCCGAGATGGTCAAACGAAACACAGGCCATGTGTACTGGCCCTGTTATGCAGGTCTTACATGGCTCGTATACATCTGGAGCAAACGGAGTAAAGGGGTAGGGTGACACATTCCCCACCCTTCGATCATACATAAATTTGCTAGTCATAATATAACAAAATGACCCTGTAGTGCTCTCAGGCGTTTTCGTACATAGACACACGGTGGTACCCATGTGCGTAACCGTGACCTGCTTCCTTAAAGTTATCCTCAAACTCTATGAGTGGCCTAGCCCGCTCACACATATACACGAAACTCCAACCCGTCAAAATGATGCTTAAGTTCTTTTTTCCGACTGATTCAGTTTTTTTCTTACGACATTAAAGCTCATTAGGTGGGGGAAGAAAGATCTAGAAAGCATAATCCAGCATTATTATGGCCCGAGAAATAGTTGTCAGAAGTGATTGGGGGTTTAAAAGAAAACATGAGAAAATTATCATCGAGGAATACGTTTATACTATTATTGGTTCATCTAATATGCCTCATAAAAACTTAGATTTATCCACAATCGATGATAAGTTTTTTTCTCTCATAAAATCAACATTTCTGGGTATGATAGTGATTTTATTCACCTTTTTACTGACAAAGAAACTTTTGATACCAGCTCACCCTATTCACTTTCAGAGTGTGATTATATCTCAGTTCCCAGTTTATCAACATAAGCCACATTCTGACTTGCTGCCAGGCATACTTCACACACATTGATTGGTGGATCGAGAATTCAAAACTAATTGTCCGGTCTATAGAGACGTTGAAGGTCGACGAAATTCTTGGGTTTTAGACCTGTAATGGGATTGGTCCATTTTTTCCTCTATGGGCTATATTAGCATTTTGAGCTGCCCCCTGAACTCAAAGGTTTAGTTTTCACCCAGACCCATACCAGATTTAAGCTCATTATGTTGCCCAAATTTTAAGATTGACCCAACCCTAAGCAAGCCCATTGAAATTTTGAGCTTGGTTGCTATTTGTAAACAGAGCCTACCTTTTTCACTGGTCAACGCCAAACCCCTCCTCTTCCGCCTGAGCACACCCTTAACCTGACAGTTCCAGCCCAGTGCTATAGTGTCTGGCAAATAAAAGTAAAATGGACAGGGTTTCCCATTAACTCAAAATTTACCCCCTGGAGCCCTTATTACTGGAAGCAGGGCATGCCAAAAGAGCGAAAAGGGGAGATGAAACATAACCAGTAAGTAGTAGGACCCAATAGTGAAAGTACAATTACAGGCCTGTAACCTTCTTACTAACAGTGGCGATGATAGTGGAATTAGTCTTGATGACATTATTAGTAATAAAGACTGCTGAAATTTTGTGCAGCTTATTGTTGATGTTACTATTGTTGTTGTTGTTGTTGTTGTTGTTATTGTTGTTGCTTTGTGCGATGTTGATGTTGCTATAATATTGTTATTGCTGTATTTGTAATATTTTTGCTTTTGTTAAATTATTGTTACTGTTGCTGTTGTTGTTATTGTTGTTGTTGATAGTGATGAAGATGATGTTGCTCTCTTTGTTGTCACTGCCGTTGTTGTTGTTGTTGTCATTGCTGTTGTTGTTGCTGTTTTGTTGTTATTGTTGTCATCGTTGTTGTTGTTGTTGTTGTATTTTTGTGTTGTTGTTATTGTTCTTGTTGTTGTTGTTGTTGTTGTTGTTGTTGTTGTTGTTGATGATGATGATTTTGTGCTGTTGTTGTACTGACGTTGTAGCATTGTTATTGGTGTAATCTTATTATTGTTGTTTTTGTTGAATTATTGTTAATATTGCTGTTGTTATTGTTGCTGTTGATGATGATAAAGATGATATTGTTGTCGTTATTATCATCGTCGTTGTTATTGCTGTTGTTGTTGTTGTTGTTGTTGTGGTGGTGGTGGTGGTGGTTGCAATTGTCGTCATTGTCATTGTTGTTGGTGTTACGTTTGTAGTAACTGCTGCTGGTGCTCCTATCTAATTTTCAACAGTATAATTATTATTTAACTGATTCTTAACACATCTTAGACTTTTCAACGTTTTAATTTTAGATAACTCTGAAAGCCAGCAGCTCAGCGACGACACAGTGCAGGAAGGAGAAGAGAGAGATGGAGGTAATAATTTGAGTGTGTTTTAAGTATCCGCATTGTCGTTATGGTTCTATTTTGTACATATAGGCACTACTGGAAAGTCTTCTTCTTCTTCTTCTTCTTTTTCTTCTTCTTCTACATCTTCTTCTGGGTTCCCTGGTCATACTGGTAGACCGCTAAAGGCCATGAACTAGATGGTCAGCTGCAAGTCTATGCAATTTTCCCAAAGCTTCGTCTCTTAGTCAGCTGGCAATGGGCAACACTGTTCTGCCAGGAGAGGGCAGTCCTGCCAAACATGTTGTGCTGTTTGGTCTGCCTGCAGGGCACTGGCACAAGGCTGAGCTGCTTATGCCTATCTCGTGTAGGTGCTTGTTGAGTCTGCAGAGTCCAATCCTTAAACGGAAGATAGTTACCAGAGCTGACCTGTTGAGGTATCTAAGTGAATCCTCGGCATTGTTATGGCAAGTCTGATATTGAAAATCATTTTACCCATGCCTGTGCACTTTTGACGAAGTTATGTCATTGAGTTGAGATATTACTACTTACTTGAAATTCAGCAACACAGTTTAGTTCATGTGTATAAGCTAGTATCTAAATTTTTAATGATAGCCTTGTCTCATTGCTCTTGCTGATGGCAGCGATGATACTGCGTGACACTGGTTTTGATATGTATCTACATTCCCAGCCATTGCATCTAATCAGCTACACAATCCACAAGTAAAAGAAGAGGAATTAGACAAAGTACCAGACGTTGAATTGGCTTACAAGGATCAAGGTATGGTTTTCCATGTTTTGTTACTTCGGTAGTGGAAACTGTGATTGTTATGTTGATGTTAATAATTATGTTGCTTTCATGAACATATATGCAGAAAATTGATAACAATGGAAGAGTCCACATTATTCTATGAATAGTTCTGAATAGCGGACGTGATTTTAAATTTCCTACTTAGCACTTGTTTCAGATATGCGTAGAAAGGATTGTGATGGTGCGTATTGTACATAAGGTACCTTTGTTGCTTTTGTTGATTGTGTTTTGATTATATTCCTTGCAGGCTTCCATGAGATGGAATTCACCTTGGGTGAGGAAATTGAGCTGGACTTAAGAAAGCAACAATGTAAGAAAAATCCAGGCCACTTAGGCTTCATTCCAGCCAAAAACTTTACCATAGAACATTTGCCAGAATGTAGTCGTAACACTCTTGTCTTTGATCTAATCACCACATTGATCAGTCTGACTGTCAGATTGTCGGTCAAGTTCACCAGCAGTGACAGACCTCCCAAGTATCCTTTATACAACAGGCGGGGTCAAACCGGTGTGACAGCATTTGGAAGTGGACTTGTGAGATTTGAGCTCAGGAAGTTTTCTAAGAAAGACAACAGCACCTGCCCATGTGAGAAATGTAAGCAATCTCCTGAGCGAGCTAAGAAACAATGGGGGGAATTTTGGGTCGATACAGCTATGCATGTAGTGTATGACACTTCCGAAGCTAGATGCACTAAGTGTAATCTATTCTTTGACAGTGAAGAGGACCGGTACAAATGCCCCAGTCTCGATGGTGTGGAAATTGCCGACACTGATATGGAGAAGGATGTATGCAATATGGTTTGTATCACTCATGATGAAGACCTGTGCAGCAAGCTAGAAACGATGATAGGTCGCTTTGATCACTTGCGACGTCAGCTGATGCAAAAATACAGTGTGTCTGGACATGTGGCCGAGGAGAAGACAGCTGTGGTCATTTCTCATCCACATGGGCTGAGCAAGTTTGTCACAGTGGGTGAGTGGACAGGCAGAGAGGGAGATGTGATGTCGCAATGGAAATACACCGCAGAGACGTGCGGGGGATCAAGCGGAGCGCCTGTCTTTATCTTGGGCGAGTGGGACAAGGAGTGCTGGATGAATGGTCCTTATTATACTGCTCATAGTGGATGTAAACAGAAGGGCCGAAACGAAAGTATCGCAGGGACATTTCTCCACTTCTAGATTTAAACATGTCATGGCCGTTGGTGTTCCTGTATGATGACTAAAACGTCACAAATATATGGTATACCATGACTGTACACTGGATTGTTGCACAGTTTAATGTCACTTCCCACCATTGCCACATCATACACTGGACGCGACATGTAAAGAAATGGTAAAACTAGAACGCTGGACAAGAACGACTAAAAGATTTCGTTAAAAGGCAAACAACCATGTTTCGGCTTTTAATTCTCCTGTTATCAAGAAATGGGGATTGATACAACTTTGAGCCCCGAAGATTTGCTAACCCGAATTCATCACACTTCAGATCTGCCGGGCAGAAGTCCGAATTCGAATCTCGAATGTAGGTCAGGAAGAAGCCAGTGTCAAACAAAGAATTGTGATCTCACAATGATGTTCGTGTTTTAATGTCCTCTAACACCGATAATACTTTCGAAACTTCGAGCAAATATTAAGATTCATCGAATCCAAATCATGGCTAGATGCTCAGTAAATTCGAATTTGGGCTCCAGTATGCCCAGCTCCAGTTCTATGACACCGGTTTAAAAGACGGCAGAGTCATTTTAATAGATCTAGACTAGCTGAGATTCATTTTTTTTGTGTGTGTTTGAATATTTATTGATATGTTTTCCATTCTGCGCACTTTTGGGGAAGATTAAGCACTGTCTTTTATATTTGGTGACAGCTAAAGGTTGCTATCACACACTAAGATCTACCCAGACTGTGTGTCTTCCATTATTTGAAACTTTTTACCAAAATTGTATGTACTTGTAGAGAGACCATCTCTCACTTCCTTTCTTAACACCCTTTATCCTTGTCGGCTCCCTCTCATATTGTGATCTGATCCGATTGATATATTTTATGTCTTCAGGCTTGGTAATATATGACTGAGATCTGCTTTAACTCATCTGGGGTCATGGACTCCTCGTAATGTGATACAGTAATCACTTGATTCTCGAGCCGATTTTAAAAATATGTGAAGATGTGAATGTCCAGTTCACAATGTTACAACACTATGGAAGAGAGATATCTTCGTCTGGCACAGAGGCAGACATTCTTCGGACGAAAACAACTTGTAAAATCGAACAATGCAAGCTCAGGGAAGATAAAAATTGCCGAAGACTCGCCTGATCGCCAAACACTAAGCAATGAAAACACTCGTAAACGAGTTGAGATTCCTACGTTAAAAATTACATGGCAAGACATTTAAGGCGACATTTTCCTTCCAAGTCTCCAGATTGTCATATTTGATACCAGTTTACCTGAAACAGTTTCGTGGGATCCTTACGATTTCGGCATTCCGCTGACTTTTGAGAGCCTCGTTATAAGCAAGTTTGTAAAATGCAATTCCTTTACACCGATCAAAACCAGCTTCGCATTGCGAAATACAAACGTTCTACCTATGTTTACCGCTTACAGGTAGTGACTATTCCATTGGAATTGCTCATGAATATGTCATGAATAAGGCGAATTGAAATAAGAGTTGATTGTGGCACTAATTCGTCACTGTCTCCATCTACCATTTATGCCTTCCCCATTCTACCCTT
>JAWQUT010000359.1:157336-173748 GCA_033807755.1 Ellobium chinense | reverse complement strand
ATGACCGGAAAAAAGGGGGGGGAGGGGGGTTGGAGGTGGAAGGGGTATGAGTGGAATGTCTTTTCCAACTCATATATATATGACTCTGAAAAAAAAAAAAACAACCACTGCGAGAGCAACGATAAAAGCAGTAACAAGAACACAACTTCTTCAGCAGCAGTAAGATGTTCTTCAGCAGCAGTAAGATGTTCTTCAGCAGCAGAAAGATGTCAGCGGCGATGAGATCATCATTCTATACCAGCCCAAAATGTCTCAGTATGAATAAATCAAAAACAGAATCATAGGCTATTCAGAAATCCGTAAACGTTTATTTGTTTTAAGAGTAAAGCACTCAATAAAACAAGCTAAAAGACACATTCAAGATGGTTAACACAAGTATTTGTGTTATATATGCTACTGGGCAGGAAGCCTGTATGATATCAGAAAATGCCCTTTGTGATGTGTCTGAGGAATGCTGTAGTCTCAACTAAGACGACAACAGCACTGAAAAAAATGATGGGTGGATATACGGCCAAAATATTTTAATCCCTGTAAGATCGGAAACGTGGTGCGGGACCAAAAAGCAACAATAACAACAACAACAACAACAACAACAACAACAACAACAAGAACAACAACAACAACAAGAACAGCAACAAAACACACAATTCCATGATTCTTTCTCCCCTCGATCGTTTCTGTTTGTTTGTGTTTGTTTCAGAGCTTGGCCACTAGTTGCATATCTTTATTTATTCTTATGTCTGTATGTGACCTCTTAGGACGCTATCTTTTCGGCTGTTACGGTGTTTTACGCACTGAAATGTAATGTTACTGATATGAAATTGAGGGGGATAGAATGAGCTTTACACTGGTGCTAAATTTATGCAGACAGACCGAGCTGTCATTGAATAATTGGTGTGTAAAGTTGGGTAAATTATTTATTGGTGCGTGTCAAGTTCGCCGGCCAAGCCTATGCGGTAGGTACTCCCTCTATAAATATACTAATAATATCGACAGGGATTCCACTGGTTCGTTTTGTTGTTTGTTTTTTTTTTGTAGTTCGATCAAATAAACAACAGTTCTGGGTCGAAATCGTCATCCTCCCCAGATAAAAACTGTATCGCCGCCACATTGCGCCTGCAAGGCTGTGAGACTAGCCTGTGACCTCCTGACGTCACTCCTAAGGGCAGGCACTATCGTACCATTGGAGGCTGAACTAGATTACGCTAATAGTTAGGTCATTTAAGCGGGGTTGACCTTTAAATTTTGCTTACCCAGTCTTATCCTGTAAGTTGATAATTTGCCTTAATCTTCGGTCTTGTACACGGTATTTTCTTTCTCTAATTGTTGCACTCGCCGTGCGCAAAATAAAGACACATTTCAACAGATCGTATGGATGTGCATGCGCAGTGATGCACGCGAACAAGTGACAGAGTTAAAGCGAACATAGTATCAGTTCATTTCTAGTCATAGTTGTTATCCCAAGCACTTCCACAATGATATTCCTACTAGCTTCTTTAAAGGGACAGGGATAGCTATCTGCTTCATAGCCTAAAAAATCCACAGTATTTTTTTCATATGAGTTCAACCCTTTACACGTTTTCTTCTGCCGAGCGCCTCCGAGATTTGAAAGTCGGGATTTTCACACCCCTGCGGGCCGCCATAACTGGTTGCCCGGTCAGCGCGGGAATGAGGCGTGACATCAAAAAGCGAGAGGCAAGGTAGTAGTCGTTATGCAAAGAGAATTATCCTCATGCAATAAATTTCGTTGGCTCTAAATGTTATTCCTTTTTTTTCATTTACCGTCGAGAAAAGTCTTTTGTTAAACTGTGCCGTAACCTAGGAAAAGGGAGGATAAATATTTGAGAAAGATGAACATCTGTCTGACCACTGTTTGAGTCGCTTTATTAATGTTTGCACCGCCTTTGTATTGTTGTCTGCTGTGTGGTTTAGTGAGCTCTCATTGGCCAAAGATTCTGGCAATATAAAATTATCCTTTGCTTGAGGAGCACTGGCAGGGAATTGAGACGCCGCCACAGCAAATTCTCTGTGTTTAGGAGCGGCGCTAATGGTGTCACCAGTCATAAATCAATCAAAAGCTTCCGAGAGCAGGTCAAAAACGGGGCATATATCGACGTGAAAATTATTTTCACCTTCTTATTTTGGTCAGAGATGACCACGGGAGCATTTTATAGAATACACGTGAAAACGTTTGTAGTTTTGAAAGAATGAATCAGTCTTCACTACTAGATTCTAGTATGGATTGGATGGGCACAATTCCAGGGATGAAGAGAGAGAGAGAGAGAGAGAGAGAGAGAGAGAGAGAGAGAGAGGNTTCGTTGGCTCTAAATGTTATTCCTTTTTTTTCATTTACCGTCGAGAAAAGTCTTTTGTTAAACTGTGCCGTAACCTAGGAAAAGGGAGGATAAATATTTGAGAAAGATGAACATCTGTCTGACCACTGTTTGAGTCGCTTTATTAATGTTTGCACCGCCTTTGTATTGTTGTCTGCTGTGTGGTTTAGTGAGCTCTCATTGGCCAAAGATTCTAACAATATTAAATTATCCTTTGCTTGAGGAGCACTTGCAAGGAATTGAGACGCCGCCACAGCAAATTCTCTGTGTTTAGGAGCGGCGCTAGTGGTGTCACCAGTCATAAATCAATCAAAAGCTTTCGAGAGCAGGTCAAAAACAGGGCATATATCGACGTGAAAATTATTTTGACCTTCTTATTTTGGTCAGAGATGACCACGGGAGCATTTTATAGAATACACGTGAAAACGTTTGTAGTTTTGAAAGAATGAATCATTCTTTACTACTAGATTCTAGTGTGGATTGGGTGGGCACAATTCCAAGGATGAAGAGAGAGAGAGAGAGAGAGAGAGAGAGAGAGAGAGAGAGAGAGAGAGAGAGATAGAAGAGAGAGAGGGCAAGGTGCAATAGGCTGGTGGAATAAGAATCTAGAGAAAACAGGGGATAAGAACAAAATACAATGTTACTAGAAGCTAATGGAGGGATAGAAAGCGAGCGAGCGAGAGAGAGAGAGAGAGAGAGAGAGAGAGAGAGAGAGAGAGAGAGGGGGGGGGGAATAGACAAGATGCTTTTATCCCCTGAGTTACTGTTTATTACCTGCCTTCTCGCTTTTTTCCCTTAGCTACTCAGGCTCTTACTTTCTCTTATTGCTTTTTTTTTTCTCTCGTGAAGACCGGTTCTTTCTTTCCAAACCATAGAAGAGTTTACAAGTATTTTCCAAATTAGTCCTGTGGTCATCTCTGACCAATATAAGGGTGTCAAACTATTTCTGCGTCGATATGCCAGCTGTTTGACAAGCTCTTCGAAGCATGTTGACTGATTTATGGCTAGTTATGCAACTAGCGCCGCCTCTAGCTAAGCGCAGAAACACTGCCTGAGACAATACTTAATTGTCAATCACTACCTATCCTGCTGTGCGACATCTTAATAATCTAAATGTGCTCCTCAGGCAAATGATAAATGTGTCAAAATCGTAGAAACCAGTGAGAGTTCATTAAACAATACAGGGGGAAAAAGCACAGACAACCAAACATAGGCTATGCATACCTTTAATAAAGCGACTCACTCAACGCTCAGACAGAAGCTCCTTTTATCAAATACATTTCCTGCTTTTTCAAAGATTACAGCATGATCAAAGTCGGGCACTTGTTTACTGTCTTCAACAAAAGACTTATTGATCATATATGAAAAAAAGACAAAAATTTAGCACCAAGGAAAGTCATTGCATGTGGACAATTCTCTTCGCATAACGACTACAAGATTGTCTCTCGCTTTTTGACGCCAAGCCTAATTCCCGCACTGAAATGGCGGCACGCGCAGTGTGAAAATCCCGAGTGTCAAGCTGCATTTTCTCGGAAGTGCTTGGGCAAAAGAAACATGTAAGGGGTTGAAAATTTATGAAAAACTATTGTGGATTTTTCAGGCTGTGAAGCTGATAGCTACCCCTGTTCCTTTAACGTATTGCACAAAATGCTGCAGGGTCATAAAATAGATGTGATGACGATGATGGTTATGATTGATTGATGACAAGGATGCTGTTGGTAATGATAATGATAATAATAATAAAAATAATAATAACATTTCTATAGCGCCTACTTCCCCAGTGAAAGGTTCTAAGCGCTTTACAGAGCTGTTACATAGTTTAACCCTGCAAAACACATAAAGGTTCAAAGTGATATACACATCTTCAGTAATTACACAACACAGCTTTCCAACGTAATCAATCGAAACAGACTTCCAACAACACTTGAGGAAAATCATGTACAATTTATCAGGCGTACTCAGTCTACAGGCCAAAATATTTATCAAAAGGTGCGTTTTTAGATATTTTTTTAACATTTCAACAGTAGGAGCACCTCGGGATATTCTTAGGCAGATTGTTCCAAATCAGTATGTAAAACTTCTCTCCCCAATTTTTTTCATTTTGGCTTTTGGCACTTCAAATCAGACACACTTTTCTGACCGCAGTGATCTAGATGGTTTATAAGGTTTCAGTAAATCAGATAGGTAAGATGGTGACCTACCGTGTAAAAGATTTGTAGCAAAACAGTGCTATCTTATATTCGATCCTTGCTCTTAATGGCACCCAATGAAGGGTTCTTAAAATTGGTTCAGTTGGGTCCCTTTATGTCTTTATCACAATTAGTCGTGCTGCGTTATTTTGCATTCTCTGCACTCGTTTAAGTGTATCCTCTGTGATTCCAACAAAAAGAGAGTTACAGTAATCTAGCCGTGACAGGACAACAGCTGAAATCAGTGTTTTAGTTGAAGCTTCATTCAAGGAAGGTCTCAAGGCACTCATTCTTCTAAGTTCGAGATACAAACATTTTACAAGTGTAATTAATATAATGATGCCGATTTTGTTGATAATAATGATGATAGTGATGGTAATAATAATACTGGTGTTGTTAGTGATGACAACGATGGTGATGATGACGATGATGATGATGATGATATTGATGATGTTTACGCTAAAAACTTAGAGACTCTTTGTTTGATTAGACCAATAAAACAAAAGTAGAGAAAATCCCTTTTAAGGACACATTTGCCACACACACTATCCCAGATCATTCTCACACACCATTACAACAACACAGCACCATTAAAGCGCTCAGACTACTCTGTGACATCAATTAGTATAAACATGGTAAATGTTTTGTTTTTCTTTGAGATTCCCACTGATGTAGATAGTCTACCAAATTCTTTTTTCCCACTTGAATACATTTCAAGATAATAAATATTCTTTTAATATACTTTTCTGATGTAGATAGTCTACTACAATTCTTTATTCAACATTCTTAATTCCCACTTGAATACATTTCAAGATATAATATATTCTTTTAAGAAAAAAAACGTACTATAATACTTTTGTAGATAGTCTACCAATATTCTTCATCCCCACTTAAATACATTTCAAGATATATATTCTTTTACGAATGTACTTTACTGATGTAGATAGTCTACCAATATTCTTTATTCCCACTTGAATACATTTCAAGATATATATTCTTTTAAGAATATACTTTACTGATGTAGATAGTCTATCAAAATTCTTAATTCCCACTTGAATACATTTCAAGATATAATATAGTCTTTTAAGAAACAAATATAATATAATAATGTTGTAGATAGTCTACCAATATTCTTCATTCCCACTTAAATACATTTCAAGATAGAAATTCTTTTTAGGAATATATTTTATTGATGTAGATAGTCTACCAACATTCTTTATTCCCACTTGAATACATTTCAAGATATATATTCTTTTCAGAAAAAAAACAAAACTATACTATAATACTGATGTAGATAATCTACCAATATTTTTCATCCCCACTTGAATGCATTTCAAGATAAGTATATTCTTTTAAGAACATACTATACTGCTGTAGATAGTCTACCAAAATTCTTTTTTCCCGCTTGAATACATTTCAATATATAATTATATTATTTTACTATATAGTCGCAATTTCTTCTTAACTCGTGCAGTTATTATTTCTTCTCTTCGGTTGCCCGTATGAAAACGAATACTTCTCTTGCTATCACATACTTTGTGAGTAATCAGGCTTACAATAATAATTGGTCCTTTCCAAAGTTGCTTATATCCAGGCTTAGGATTGGTGTGAGCCTTTCACTGACAAATCTTTAATCATTATCTTACAAAACAGTTCCTTTAGATTAAATCAACATGAAACGAAAAGTGATGAACGTCTCTATGACACTGAAATTTATCTGCATTGTTCGTTGAAAGTGGTATATATAGTAAGGGGTGTCTTATAATTTTTTTTAAACTGGTATATTTTTGGAATGGACCGTGCTAACTTTTATAATCTCGGAGGTGACAAGGCTGAGAGAACCTATATCTGATTAGAGAACATCGGTTACTTCAGCACTGAGTCAGTAGAGAGCTGTTATTTTCAAGTCTGGATTTTTTTCGGACTGTTAGGGCATGGCCAAGTTAACCCCTTTGTCGTTTCTTGGTGTTACAATGATCTTGCACGTAATGATTAAATGATTAGAGAAGATTAGAAATCTTAATCGTCAAGTGCAATATGAGTTAACACCAAAACAAACAAAGAAACAAATCTGCTGAAATGTTCCATAAGACATAAAAACTTGAAATAAAAACTCTTTATTATTTAAAATGAGTATGCAATTATTTGAATCATCTTTTCACTAGCCAGAAAGAGGGATTCGCTGAAAGGTCAAAAACACTTAACATAAGTTTTTTCTAATGTGTAAAGCAGATCTCCTGACGAGTGATCCGCTACATATATACAAGGGTTACCTTTTGATTGTTGAGATTCGCTTACTTCCAGACGTCCCAAAGTCTTAAAATGTTCACACCACAATACTGCACTCATTATCAGAAATATCTGCAAATTTCAGAGCGCTGCCTCCATTGATACTAGATAATATACCACCGAAAATAGCTCGTAAAGTAGCGTGCAAGTTCCTTAGCAAAAGACGCAAAATGAATACCGAGAATTATGATTTCCGAACTACCATTTTCTATGACTTTCAGTTATAGTTATATTCGACGAATTGTCATAATTTTTTATCTGGCGTGGGGTTTCAACAAATCTGCTTTATCAAGGTTTAAATCTGTGGCTGGTATCAAGAATTTAAACTTAGAGGAGAGAGTCTGAGAGATAATGACTATTCAGGTCGTTCTGTTACAACAGTGACAGAAGGAAAAGTTTCTGCCGTTTGCACACTCTTCGCAGCTGATCCATGAATTACACATGCCGAGATAGAAGAGGCCTTGGAGTTATCATCGACTAGCGTCTTCACTATTTCGCAGCAATACCTACGCCTACAGAAAGTTTGCACTAGATGGGTCCTTCGTTCAGCAATACCTACACTTACAGAAAGTTTGCACTAGATGGGTCCTTCGTTCAACATTACCTACGCTTACAGAAAGTTTGCACAAGATGGGTCCTTCGTTACTTTCCTTCGATCCTTCGATCAAATAAACAGTGTCTCGATTACTGCATCGAAATTCCTTAAAAAATCGACAACGGCAGAAGAAATATGTTGAAATATGAATCTACACGTATGGCCTGAGAAAAAAAAAAGCCAAGCTAGTTTCTGAGTTGCTGAACTACTCCCAAAGAAAATGTATTGTGAGTTCAACGTCAAATATCAAATTCCAGCCATTTTTTTTGGCTTGGCTGGCCTACTCGGAATGATTCTGCTTGAAAATCAGAAATCTGTTATTTCTGAATAACACATCACTGTGTGCGTTCTCAAAATTCCTGAACTGTGTAAAACAGCACCCAAGAATATTAGCGCGCAGTGGGTGTAACAATTCGGACTTGGGATAATTTAACCCTGTGGGTTGTCTGGGGCCAACAAAGGCGTTATATTATTATGACAGACGCTTGAAAGACTGTTTTATTGGAATAATAGGATATCGAATGATTTACATTGGTCTGTAGGACGGTGCAGCCTTCATTTAAAGTGGTTGTTATTCTATTTCAAAACACGACTTTGGCCTTGACCCGGAAATAGTGGTACAACGGCCTTCCCCTGTGGTTCAGAAGAATGGACCTTTGTACACTGCTGGGAGGAAAGTACAAAGCTGAAATATTTTCATATCATGCAGATCCAACGCTTAGAAATAGGCGAGCCTCGATAATTAAAAGGTGGTCCTTGTATTGTCAATGACTAATAATTAATTTTCGGTGATGATACAAGGCATAACAGTCAACAATCCAGTCTCAAGTGTAATCCCTGGGTCACACAGGGGTACCATATTCAATGGACGGTATATCCCACTCTGGAGCTTTTTTTTTCCAAGGAAATCGGGTCACTTTAAGTTTACCAGCCTTTGCTTGAACGGTTGCTAAATATCGTTGGTAGGAAGAGACCGTTCCTGCAAAGAAACACGCATTTTGTAACAAAAGGGAACTTCCAGAGAATTTGTTTTACAGTGTAGGAGAGTGTTTATTATCTCAAGAATAATACATACTAAATTTCATACACTATAAGCATATCATAAGGCTATAATAATAATAATGTAATAATTATATTATTTAAATTTTTTTTTAAAGTTTTTGAAGAGCCATTCAACCTCTATCCCCCCCCCCCCCCNCCCACAATAATGGTGAATTGTGAGAAATTTTGTACGCAAGTTCCTTTTGTCCCAAAGATGGTCCTTTTCCAAGTTTTGTTAGTCACTTTTTTTCTCTAACAGGTTTGTGTCGTAAACAAAGCCTTAGGAAAATAATCCACTACCGCTACTTTCCATTTCTTTAAATAGTGTGGCTTCCTGTTGTTTTAACACCAACTGGCTAGACAAACACTTCAAAGTTTGCAGACAAGAACTGCCAAGTTAGCGTTGTGTGACCAAATTTCTTGATGGATCTGATCAAAATGATTTTGCAGTAAGAAGGGTGGTATGAATACACCAAATATAGATGTGTCATGACTTTGGTTGCCCCTTCTTATCCCCATTCCCTGGCGGCGCTGGGACACCTCAGCTAGTATAGTATAATAATATTGCCCAATTTACTATAGGCCTACTGACTACTGAATAAGTCATTCCTAGTGGTCGCAATGCACATTTTTCTCTTTAATGCTATGGCTTTATATCTATTTACAAATGATGTGGGTTTAGCAAGGTATAGGAGTTAACTGTCATTCGTGGAGACATTTGTTGTTGTTATTTTTGAGGTGATGATGTTATTGTTATTTTTGTTTTTGTTGTTGCTGTTGTCGTTCCTATTGCTGCCATTGCTGTTGTTTTGTTGCTGTTGCTGTTGTTGTTGTTGTTGTTGTATTTATCGTTGTTGTTGTTGTTGTTGTCGTCGTCGTTACTGTTAGGGAAATCCTTTTAGCGGACAAACCTGGTTTCAAAGATGCGTTGAGGACGGTTGTAGAGGTTGGGGGCGTCTGTGATTCATTTTTTATCCTGTCAGCAAAACAGAAAAGGAAAAAAAGGCAAAAGAGGAGGAATCCCAAGCCACCTGCGTAGGCCGGTGCCATCTTGTTTTCTGCTGATGTATTCAAAAATGGCCATGAAGAACTTGTAGATATAGATATTCCTGTTTGAAGAAAACAGAGAAATATAGTTAGAACTTACGACGTCGAACTCGAAATCTACAAAACAAATTACACAAATGTTAACGGCAAAAATAACAAAACATTACTAGCTTCTATTGTTGTTGTGTTGGGGTTTTTTTTTCTCTTCTTTTGTTCCTACGAAAGGACATGTATTATTCTATAAATTCTACTGTGATTTCGGAATATTTTTTTGGGGCCCCTTAGCGGTGAAAATAATTCCATTTCCTATCATTTAAGGTGAATAAACAGAAGGGGTCAATGCCCAAATTTTTCATAAAAAATCTTTCACACAATATATAGTGATATATAACACAGAGACCCAATAAACTTTATTTTTATTTTTCTAATCCACAGATACCTATAACTCTAAAACTGGATGCTTCATCCAGATCAGGGGTCTTTTCACATAACTTTACATCCTGACATTGGTTTGCAGAGTTCCCAAAAAGGGGGATTTGCCATATTAGCGGATTACTTGGATTGTAGACAGTCAGTAATTTGGCCTATTAATAGATGCCAGTAACCAAAATCTCATAATGAATTCTGATTGCCCTATCCCTATTCACCAACTTATACTAGTGCCAAATTTATATAATGTAAGCAAAATATACCTAGAAATATTTTATTTTGTTTTAAAATGTTTAATCTTTTCTTACTTCTCTATTTAACTAGCATTTCAAAACACATAAAGTATGCATTACTTGTCATAGCATCCTGCAGGTTGCTAACCATATATATACAAGGAGAAACAGCTTTTGGTAGGAGCATGGATTCCAGCCTCGGTATTGCACACAGTGATATATCGGATAGTACAACCAGCGCCATTTGATTGCCACGCGATGTTTAGTTATTACTGCGATGCTGTCATGGCGCGTTTCTTAATTTAGAATCTGTATTAGTCTTTCGCTTAACATTCGAACCTTCTTGTTGCATGATACAATGGACGCTCTAGCCCTCGTGATGCGGTGATAGAATATACTTTACCGCCAGCTCCCTTCGCTTGAATGCGGCAGTAAAATATATTATACGCTTCTCATTACAGAACGCTAAGCACTGGTAGAATTTTGCAGCCCAGTGTCACCAGTGTCAAACAACACAAGCAACAGTCACTATCAGTAACAATGACCACGCAGCCAGCTGGAGGCTGAACCTGGAGTGCCTCGCGCTGCGAAGGCTAGTTTCGCATATAGTGTATATTAACCTGTTTCCATAAACTTGACCTAAGCCTGAATGATACTTGTAAATTGGGCTGCGTTTGTTTGGTCCCTGCAACCTGACAAAATAGGAAACCACACTCTTTCCTTGTATTCTGTCCGTAGAAAAGGGTACGCTTTAGGTTGGTGCGTGCTAGTAACAGTGAGGAAAGGTCCAGACTACTAGAGTTTTGTTAGAAATTTGCCAATTTTGTACAAAACTGAAAAAAAGGGCTCGGCAACACTGAGGCAATCGTCTACGTTTTCAGTTTTGTTAGTGAAACATCTTGTCAACGGCCTTGTGTCGAAAGAAGACGTGGCAAAAGCAATGGTGGTCTGTATGCTAATGAATGAGGCAAAGATATAAATATAGCAAACATCTGTCGCAAATCAGTGCATTCTTTCTTGTCTCTTCCGCATTAGTCGCAGCCTTCTTGGCTTGTCTAAAGACTGATACTTTCTTTACTAAGAAAGGGGTGTGGCTTCCCATTTTGTCAAGTTGCACGAACCAAACAAATGTATCCCTGTTTCGAATAGGTCACGGTCAGAGATAAGCAATTTACAAATTGGGTTATTTTTGTGCTGGCTACAACCCAATACATCCACCAAATGTCACCGAAGTAAGATACAAAGTCACTGGTTAATAGATAGTACCAAAACTTAAAACCAGCATTACCTTTCTGCGCTGTCTAATACTGCCGTATTTTCTTTTTCCCTCCCCTGGTGGGAAAACACAGCACATCTATTTAATACTAGACTATGAACTCAAAGCTATACTCAACGTTATAGTTGGCGGTAAATTTAAGTAATAGGATCTTCTGAAATGCGTTCCCGCCAAAAGGGTGAGAAACGAAACAATACTGTTTACAGCACTTCAGCCTTCCCGGTTTTAATTTGATCTCTATGAAACACAAAGCCATGGATTCAAGAGACTGCAGGAGACAACATAGGCAAACCGATGATAAAGTTTCATTCTTCCATCTGTTTGTAATACCCCATTGGGTCTACACAAGATTCATAAAGCTGGTGCACGCATGCGTAGTAATATCACAAGGGAAATGTGTTGGTCGTGTGAAGTCGTATGAGTGGGCATTAGCCTGGATATGAGACTAAAAACCGCATTATTATTATTATTATTATTATTTATGGCTGGTTTTACTTACTCGTGCAATTGCCTTCAATGTAGTCACAGTACGGTTCTATACAATCCGCACTACAATGCCTGGTACATGTTAGCCCCCAGTAGCCGTCAGTACATTCTGAAAATATATGTACAGTATTTGTAAACACTGAAATGTTCATGATGAATAGATCCTCTTTGCGAGCACTATAAATGTGTATTTTCCTTTCATCAGTCTCCAGTAAGATTATACTTACATTGGAGTGCTTAATAATGGTGTCCTATATACAAAAGAATCCAGTTACTCTATACCTTCTCTAGCGCGTTCCCAAAAGGACAAGGATTCTTCTAAATGGATCTGACTGTGTTCGCTACGCCATTGATTCCCGTGGAAAAAGCTGACCGTGGCATTTTGTCACCTTTTTTTTGTTGTTTCTTTGTTTGTTAAATGTATTACATGGATTTCATTCTTTTGTTTCAACTTAAGTCTTTCATCTTTCATCTCGTGTATGCTTTTCAAAGGCGGGTGCTTTCCGATGTCCCGAATCCGAGTTTTGATGTACCCAGCGGGGTCCTGAATCACATGGTGCGTATTCGATACACGTTCTCCATATAAGTAATCAATGCTTAATGGAAAACAGGTTGATTTAGGCACGAACAAGGCCTAAATATTTTCCCCACTCTACAGGTGAGATTTCTATTATATCCGATATTACGAAACACTGAAAATAAATAGAGGTTACTTCTCTTGAATGTTGGAATTAACACAGTTACCTCCCATACTGAGAGAGAGCATAATTATCAATGTTTTCATAAAAATGCCTTTTGGGGCAATGCTTCCCGTTGGCCTAGAGATCTAAAATTTTACACAGTGTTTATTGGCACTATGTGTCACCAGAAAAAATACAGAGCCAACTGATCTGGCATACCCTGTTTTTTTTTTTTTTTTTTAAACGCCCTAATGTGCACTGTGTTTAGTTCTAAAATGAAATCCACATGCGTTTATCCAGCCCTGCTTGATTTCTAATCATATCTTTAAGCTATATTACGTATAAACTATCCACTCTGTTGTCAATTTTATTTTAGAATGCTTTGTGAGTCGTAAAAAATTAAAACAAGTTGCATTTTACTTGCCTTTTAGCATGGACGCGCCACAGTTTGAAACATAATTTTACTCGCAAAGGTCAGCCGGGAAAACATAATCGAATACTCACCACATGATTGAAGTGCCCCGTTGCTGAGGTACATAATATTATGTACATTATTAATTCCGCCCCGCTATTCTGGTATATAGTCCCTTCCGACACGAGTGAGCCTTCAACAATTTTTATTCTAGTGATGTCAGATTTAGATTTACCATAGGATGTTTTATTTTTGCAGGTTGCGTAAGGGACAATGAACAGAACATGAGTAAACCATTTTTTTTTCTTCAATTCAGTAGCATGTGATGCCTACATACTCTCCAGTGTATTTCGATATCTTCTAGTTGACATCTAAAATCAGAATACTGGCGTAGACATTAATTAGACTAAGTCTTAAAAAAGCAATAATTCAGAACATGAATAAATGTCATTACTCAGCATTCTGTTCACAATAGGTTTAAATGAACAAGCATACGTTTAAACCCAGTTCGCTAGTGTCAGGAAACCCAACTTCCCTGTAAAATATTCAGTAAAGTAAGTTTCTTATGTCGTATAATGAAATTTCAATGAAGTCATTACAACCGGCTTAAGCTTTGAACTAAATGATAGATACAATCCAAACATATTGAAATATAGCGAATTACCAGGAAATATGAGATTTAAAAAATCTTAACGTATTTATGTGAATTAATTTAGATTAATAGTGTCATGTGTAAAACTATAGCCTGAAAATGACTGGTGCCCTCTAAATACATTTTTTTTTCTTCTTTCGTTTTCATAGCTTATCTATGCCTCTGTATATTGTTTTCGTCAAACTGTAATNGGGTGGTGGACTAGGTCAACACACGCTGCGATAAATTGCGTCGAACATGACGCGATGTGCACAGAGTGACGTGGCGGGGCAATAGGTAGCCTAATAGCAGACTGGCAATAGTGCCGTTCCTAATTTCTTTCTTTTCCTCGAATAACGTCGAACACATCAGGATTACACTTATGCACCGAAGTTCGGTTTACTCTGACGAAATCAGGTGATTTTCGTCTTCTGTTCATTAAATTCAGTTTGATTGTCATAAATTAATGTGAAACGTCGGAAACAGGGAAGGGAGGTAATTCTAATTATGTAAAGATCAAAGCAGATTAGTGTTGTGTGGCTATCTCCCCTTACCAGTCCCTCTAGTCCATGATAATTGTGAAAATATTGCCGTCACGGGAATCTCGAATAACGGAAATCTCGAACACTTTTTTCGATCCCGGAGAAATTCGAGTTTTCCGTGCTCGACTGTATAGCGAATTACCAGGAAATATGAGATTTAAAAAATCTTAACGTATTTATGTGAATTAATTTAGATTAATAGTGTCATGTGTAAAACTATAGCCTGAAAATGACTGGTGCCCTCTAAATACATTTTTTTTTCTTCTTTCGTTTTCATAGCTTATCTATGCCTCTGTATATTGTTTTCGTCAAACTGTAATGGTTATGCCTATGTGCTTATACCTGAGTTTATTATTATTGATTTTGTCATTGACAGAATTTATCAAACACGGCCATATATGCTAACACTGAAAGAGTTTATTTTATTTGAACAAGATTATTTTTTTAAAAAAAGGTGATTATTATTCTGCAAGGGAATTCGTGGGTCGTCGAGGTTTGCTTGCATGGCGTCAGGTGCCAAGCTGTGCTTACCATGCGCGAAGATATATTGTACTTTTTCTTCTCTGCATTGGAATTGACATTGGAAAGCTATGGTATTAGAATAACTAATTGTCTGTATAAGTAATTATATTTAATAAATTATTTCATTTTTTTAGGCGGTTTCTTATCAGTTATTTTTTAAATTATCTAGCATGTGGATACAAAAAGATGGATTTCAGTTGCATACATTCCAGTTAGATAAATCTTGAGATCCAAAAGTGGTGTGGCTGAAATTTTTTTAACCTTCCAGCTTGACCCTTTCGCTACGTATGATGTACATGTAAATACAACGTACATACATCTTTACCCTTTGGTCTATAACAGCGCATAGAAGTATATGAAAATACATCTCGGAGGTAGCTGAAAACTTGCGCAGGAACGACGTGATCTCTTACCATCGTACGAATTACTCAATTAGATTGACTCACATGTTGAAAACCACCAGGAGTGCATTCAGCACTGATGTGCTAATTACTTCTTACCATAATTGGAGATTCCATTGTTAATGCGTAAACTCTCAACTGTTTCCGTATAGTATCCGACGTACCCATACGTCTTATTTCCTTTGTAACGAATTAATCTACGTACAGGTATACAGATGCCAATAGCACCTGGTATAAAAATGTGTAATTTTAAATAGTCCCTATAAAATCAGAAAACTGGTCATGGAAGGGGGGGGGGGTTGGATTTGAATTTCAAAGGCTTAGATGGGTGCAAATACATGGGTGTGTAGACTCAAAATATGTGAGATTTAGCCACTCAAGTATAAAATGTGTGGCTTTTGCTAGATAGGTAAGGTTACCCTGTTTACTGGGTGAAAAGGCCTAAAATATTAGGTAGCCAGCTTCACTGACAAAGTTCTCAAAATTTAATTGGTTTAGGGGTATTTTTCTTTGTGTCAAAATTTGTAGAAAGAGCTAAACAACATGTTTGAAAAATATTTTGGCATGGGACCCTTGGATAATTTATTGAGAAGTGTAAAACTTTATACAGCCAACAGTAAAAAAAAAAACATTGGCATCTTCATACCAACAAAAACACATTACAGCTGTAATCTTGTTAAAGCGCCTTAAAACCGTAACTCAAAACAAACCAACGTATAGGCTAATAATCTCTTTTTTATTGTCATTGTTGTTGTTGTTGTTAACATCAGCACTTGAAAAACATGATGAAACAAAAAGGTTCAAAAACACTCCAGACTCACCCTCTGCGTAGCACTGGCCATCATAACTGTCACATCCGCCCGGTTTGCAGAATGGACTGCATTCATGGGCGCAGTCCTGACCGTAGAATCCAGACATACACGCTGGCAGAAGAACCGCGATCATTGTTTTAGCCAAGGGACCGTAATGTATAACAAGGCCAGGACCGTGACTAGTATTAGTAGGTAGAAACCCTGCTGCCCCCGCAATTTGGGAGGGGGGCGGTGTGAGGGGGCGAGGGTAAATGGAAAGGAGGAAGGCCGAAGAAGGTTGACGAGAAATGGGATAAAGAGGGGAAAAAAGAGGAGAGATGAGAATGGTAGGGAGAGAAAGACAGAGAGAGAGAGAGAGAGAAGGGGAGAGAGAGAGAAAGAGAGAGAGAGAGAGAGAGAGAGATGGAAGAAGGAAGCAAGAGATTGCATATTTGCATTTCATGACGCACGGATGCCCAATAAATTATATTTCTCTATATATTTATCTAATTTAT
>JAWQUT010000359.1:149168-157315 GCA_033807755.1 Ellobium chinense | reverse complement strand
AACAACAACAACAACAACAACAATAACAACAACAATTAATTAATTAGCGAATGAACATAGCAAATCTTCTCGTATCATAATGCCATATTAGTCATTTCAATGAAAGCAACCTGAAAAACGCATTCTGTGTGATGAAAAACAAATCTTGCCAAAATATAACACCTCAGACTTGATGATTTACATTGTTTAAGAGACACATTTTGAATGCCTTTGAAATCCTGTGAGATATGGACAATATCATAGAAAAAAATGGAGTATTCAAATTTCACAAACACAAAGGTATCAGAGGCGTTTGCAAGGGTTCTCTTAGGCCGCATGACCACCTTGGTATTTTCCTGTAAAATCTTAAGAGTTTGTAGTGTTGACACGAGTGAGGTTCTGTTGCGAAATGTCTCTTTTTGGTATAACAGGTTGATAGGGGATTGCATTATATGTGAATGTATTCATGATGTAGTTTTTTATTTTATTTTATTTTATTTTATTTTATTTTATTTTATTTTATTTTATTTTCGTCTTTCGTTTGACTTTAGAGTATGGCATCAACTTACACATTAAAGGCCGTGAATTTTTTTTCTTTTGTTTTTTCATATTTGCTTGCCTAGAACTACTCTTAAATAAACAGGTCATGATAAAAACAAACCCAAATTTCAGAAACATATGTCATAAATTGCTACTTTTATTTATTTATTTTCTGAAAACTTTCATTCCAGAGCGGGGTGTGTTTCTTATTATCTTCTTCAGTTTGAAGGCAGGCCTCTTCACGAAATCACAATTTTCATAATTAATTTGAAATCACACGTTTTGTTTTGTTCGTAATAAAAGCAGAGTTCATGCAAAAATCCCATCAACAGCATATTTGTGCATGCTTCTGGTGATTTGTAATTTAACCAAACGAGTGTATTTAACTGAGCAATCCCAGCTCATGACGCGGTGATAGTATTTATACTACCGTGCGCTTGCTATATAAATGATCTTACTCTGTTGACACGTGTCCCCATAGTATCCAAGTATACAACCGTTGGGACACACACCAGTGTATGGAATACAGGGTGGATCTCTGCAATGACATTCAAACTGGCACTCAAATCCAAACCGATCCGCAGGACACTCAGTATCTGAGGATGCGACAAAAACGACAAAGTACTAGATGTATTAGAGCATAGTGTTTCTTTTTTTTTTTTTTCAGCATAGTATTTCTGAATGATCGCAGTAACTCCATTATACGCATGCTTACACGATTTCATTGTTTGTTTCACTCATAGTTTCGCCGCGAGCACAGTGGTTGAAGTTAATACCATGGTAAATTACCTAGTATTAGACGCTAAATAAAGACATCTCTGTAGTCTCTAAAGATGAAAATGTTCATTCTGAAGAAGAAAGCAAAAAGGTACTTTGTTGTTGTTTTTTTTATATACAAACGCTTCACTGTGCGCAACTTTTACAGTACGGTGAAAATATCCACAGTGACTCAATCATATCCACTGACTACACGATTGTGGTAAAAACGTGGCAGTAAGTAAAAAGGAATGTAAGCGCAGAAATTAATAATATAAGCATTATTGTTACAGGCCTGTAAGTTTACTTTCACTATTGGGTCCTACTACTTAGGGGTTATATTTCATCTCCCTTGTTCCCTCTTTGGCATGTATGCCCTGCTTCCAGTAATAAGGGCTCCAGGGGGGAAATTTTGATATCATGGGAAACTTGTGTCCATTTTACTTTATTTTGCCAAGCACTGTTTAGCCCTGGGCTGGAACTGCCAGGTCAAGGGTATGCTCAGGCGGAAGAGGAGGGGTTTGGGGTTGACCAGTGAAAATGTAGGCTCTGTTTACAAATAGCAACCAAGCTCAAATTTTTCAACGGGCTTGCTAGGGTTGGGTCAGTCTTAAAATCTGGGCCACATAATGAGCTTCAATCTGGTATCTGGGTGAAAGCTAAAACTTTGGGTTCAGAGAGCAGCTCAAAATGTTAATATAGCCCATAAGGGAAAAAAGGGTCCAATCCCATTACAGGTCTGTAATCTTAAGAATATCTTAAAGGGGGAGTATCGTTACCTAAGTTGAGTGTAACAGATTTGAAAGTCCAAGTATCTGTATTTTCGGATGATCAATTCAAACATAATTTAGGATTTTTACATTCGGAGAAACAGGCTATGAAACTGATCACTCTTGTCTTTAATTGCTTTAAAGTTCAAGAGGAAATTGATAACCTCAAGTCATTTCATTCTAATTTTGAATTTCATTGTGCATGCGCGCATGAAGTGTTTATTGGTCTTTTTAACTTGGGCATTTTTTTCTTCACTCCTGGTCTTGTCTGTATTTTAACAGTTTAATTATTAGATCTACATATGGTGGGAAGTTCATGTTAAGGTCTTTATCATGGCAGTTTTTAGATTTTTGATAAATTCAGCGTAATCTACACCAACGTGCGCGTGTAAGGCAACCAGAATGCAGTTTTTAGATTTATAGCCTTTGGTAATAAAATAAAATGATAAAGACTATATTTTTGTCATCAGAAATCATCGTCACAAAATAAGCATTTTGATAAATGCCTCATCTAAACCATGAACGATTTATCTGCACATTATTTGAATCTTCTAACTCGCACTTTTAATTTGATCTCTAGAATAAAAACGTACCATGCACTTCTTTATACACGCCAATGGCAGAGATCAACTGGAGAAGCGTTCTTTAAGCTATACCTACCGCCAAAAGCTTCAAATTCGCAAATGTGCAGTATCGTATTCCACACGGCAACACTCATGCTCGAAAAAACAGTCTCATTTCCTGACATCTTGATATTGTAAACCGGTTGCGCATTTGGACTCGTGTCTTGATAGGAGAAGATGAGGTTCCGAGAGGCATTGTAGGCTTTCAATGTAAAATTTTTCAGCTGGTCTGCCCACGCTTGTTCTGTTTTCATAATGAAAGATATAAATGATAATAACGATTGCAATAATGATAATTATGATAATGACTTTTGAAGTTTCGTTATATGTTGTCATAATAGTCATAGTGCGAAATTCGCCGACTGGGCTATTTTTGTGCTTGTAGCAGGATAAAACATCTGCAGAGGCATTTGTTCAGGAAGAGATTTTTTTTTCTGCGTTCGGTTCCTAAGAAAAAAACCAATTATAGACAATATCCGAACATCTCGAAGGGGTGGGAAAGGAAAGAGATAGTAGGTCGGCAAAAATGCCCTACTCCAGTAAATAATTAAAATACACAGGACCTTTCATATAATTATTCTTCCCCTACCACCTTTCTTTTTCCCACCTCCCATCCGGATTTTAGTGCAGTTCGAAGGACTTGTGTATATGTATTGTAATTTTCATTTGCACTTTCTGTGATTTTTTAAACCGGTCTTTTCCCTTTATATCTGCCTACTTTTCCTCATGTGCAGTTTATGTTTGAGTGATCTGGAATAGAAAGTATAATAGTATAATAGAGCTACAACAAAACCCCTAATAGTCCTATGGACTCGAAAACTACACAAAGTATCAACCTGACATTTGGCACACTGAATTGTGAGATAAAGGGTACCGTTCCTGCTAACATAAACAAACAAAATCATTTGTTCTTACTGAGTGATTTTGAAAATGCGATTATGATTAAAAATTAAATTCGCGAGAGCGTTTGATCCTAAATGTACGGCCAATATCATTTTTAGAATAACTCGCTTCAGCTTTCTTTATCCAAATTTAATTCACTCTGCTCAGAAAATCTGTCCAGTTCTAGAAGATCCACAATTTCCACGACAACAAAATGAGCTTCGAGATGAGGTTCGTAGCTTTTGTTGTAGTTTTACATCGCCCATTCCCGTTCATTTGAAAGGGTTTCATTCTAGTAATAGTATAAATATAAGTTAGACCAGGGATTCCCAATGGAGGGCACATGGAGCAAAACATGTCCGGCTAGGAGTGTGACACAAGCCCCATGAAGTCACCACAGACAATGTCTTAAAGTCAGACATTATGATGACGATGAACTCCTATAACAATGCCTTGGGACACAAGACTGTGGGAACGTAGGGCTGTCAGATCGTGAGCTGTGGGAGCATAGGAATGGCCCCTAAGCACAGAATTATGAAGTAAAAAACGAAAAAAATAATAAAGAGACGACTTCATTTACCCCGTAGAGAAATTGTTTTACAATGTCATACGAAGTTATACATCTCATTCATAATATAACCACATATAACAATACACATCTTACATATAAATACTTAATATTAAAAATAAATACTTAATATTACAAATGAAATACATCACAAAGTCAATGCTGATCGCCAGCGGTGCAGCGCCCTAGTCACCCCAGATCTAAAGCCAGGTACAAGGTCTGTCTCAAAAATAACTTTGCCTACCCCACATTTCAAAAACCAATGAAGATAATGTCACCAAATTTGGAACAATGTACCTTCATTATATTAGCTATTCAACATAGTCACCACCATTGTCCAAGCACTTCTGCCACCGACGCAACCAGCTTTCAAAGGCGGCGACATATGTCTCTTTGTACAGCACTCTAAGAGAAGCTTTTGTGGCCAAGATAATGACTTCCCCAGTCTCAAACCGCTGTCACCGAAGGTGTTCTTTCATTTTAGGGAAAAGGTGAAAGTCACAGGGGGCCAAATCAGGAGAATATCGGGGGTATTCAGTATTTCCCAGTTATACGAGTGCAGAAGTTCTGTCACCACATTGGCTGTGTGCACAGGTGCGTCGCCTTGTGAAAAATCACAAGAGTTTCAAGCAATCCAGGACGCTTTTTCCTTATGGCAGGTCGTAACTTTTCTTGAATAACCATTTTGTAGTAGGTAGCATTGACAGTAGGGCCTACTGGAACAGGCCACGATAAAATGATGCCTTTGTTATAAAAAAATATAATGTTCATGACTTTCAATGCACCCTGTTTGCAACGAACTTTCGCTGGGCGAGGTTCATCGGCGTCCAACCACACAGCAGATTGCCTTTTCAGCTCTGGGTCCCGAGAATAGACCCAGGTCTCATCGCCAGTTATTATTCGATCTAAAAACTGCTGACCCTCACGACGATAACGACGAAGGAAACTTCGGGCGCATGTCATTCGTTGTTCCTTTTCATCTTGATTCAGCAAAGCACCCATTTAGCGAAGATCTTTTTTTTGTCAAGTTTAGCTGTCAAAATTCTATGAACCGAAGCAGAAGAAATAGAAACTTCATCTGATATCTCCCTGCATCTTTTCCTTTTGTCTTCACCAATGGCTATCTTTACAATATCGATATTTGCATTTCCACATGCAGTCACAGGCCTTCCAGGTCGTGATCCTTCCTCAACACTGATTCGCCCCTCGTGAATCTCTCTTACCCATGATCTCACAGTTTGAATAGATGGAGAGTAATCTCCTAAAGCAGCTAATAGATCTTGATGAATTTCTGGTGGCTTTTTTCCCAAAAGAATCGAAAATTTTATTACTATTCTGATGTCATATCTGGAAAATGATTTTCTCAAAATGTTGACGTCCATTTTGCTGGTTAAACTCACGACAGATGGTATAAACAAACCCCTATAACTTTGCTTCCGTTCAAGGCAATGTCAAAACGTTTTGATGGGAATTTCCGTATATGTTGGTGCTCATTAGTGTGAAGTTCCATGGATTTAGTTTAATATTTCAAGATTTTACAAGGTGGGGCAAGTTATTTTTGAGACAAACCTCGTACTCATTTACACCTGAGTCGAGTGAGGAAGTGGAAGTGAAATGTCTTCCTAAGGACATCACAACGTAAACCGCCCAGCTCGCGAGTCAAACACATAAACCTTAGACTTGAAAGTCTTCAGTTTCTGAGTATAACCCACAAACCTCACGGCCACGCTGCCTCCCGTAAACTCATTAACAATGAGAGGAGTTAAATACATTGCACCAACTGTTACTTACCGGCTGCTGGATCATCTGCTGCATTCAACAAGACAATGTGTGTGATACGTCGAGGCTGCTCGAAGTTTATAAACCAGGTAGGCTCGCGCTCTTGACAGGTACGCGTACACTGAGGAATCTGCTTCTCTACATTCTTGTAGAACATCTGGCCTCGTTCTCCATCAACGGCGCTCCCAGAAAAACCGCCATACACAGTGCTCGTCTGGCTTGTAAACTGCTTGAGGGCAACATTGCGACCTACCACAAGACAATGATAAGATTTAATACCCATTTATAACGACCTCGGTTTTTACGGGAATCTGGTTATAGCCATGGAATTCTAAATCCCTGGGTTTTTGTTTTTTTTTTTGGTGTTATTGTTAAGAACAGCTTTATTATAACGGCCTGGAAGAACAAAATCCCGACTTTTACGGCACAACTGCGTCATGGTACAAATTGTCGCATGACTAGCGTAGTTTGGCAGTTGATCTGTCCATGAAACCAGACTAAAATTAAAATATCGTGAATTTGCCCCTGCATTTTGACTTCACATAATGTAATGATTCTCAGACAAGCAAAGTCTTGGGTTCAAAACAGTCATCTACGTCAAGTTTTATTCCGTGTATTTATCTAGGCTATCGTGTTTTATATCAGCGGTGTTTTCTTTTTTCATAAGACTCCAGTTTTCAAACAACGGCCCGCTGTTCTAACGGCCAAATGTTGAAAGTCCCAACCATCCATCATAACTAGGTTCAGCTGTAAATACAGAGAGATATACACTAGCAGCTCCTCATTTCAATTTTACAAGTGTTCCATGTTTATTTGTAAAATTCAGTGATTCTTCCAAAATGTGCTTGAGTTAGAGGTAAAGGCAGTTTATATTAGAAAAGAGGTATGGGGGAAGAGAGAGGGTCCCTGGTTCATATAATAAATAGTCTAAAGATGCTGTTTCATCCTCAAACCTTATCCTAACCCTAACTATTTGAAGTACACATGAAGGGCCTTATGACAAAACATCTTAAATACTATGGGAGCTCGTGGCTAAAAAAAAGCATGTTTCCAATGAAAAGTGCAATTTAAGAGTGAAAAATTGTAGGAGAGATGTCATTCCAGAAAATGGAAATGTGCTTATATAACATAGGCTACCTTTACAGCTACTTGACATAGACAAAATAAGCTAAGACGTCTTAGAACTGTCTAGGCCCACACCCCCTCCCCCTCCTCCCCGCTACGGCAATGGAAAATAGAAACACAGCCTCCACCCCCCCTCCCCCCAACCGGAAAAAAAAATCACGGGGAAAACAAAACAAAAAAACAACCATCTGACTTTTTGACCTACGGAAAAAAAGTAACATGAATGAAATATCACACGGGTTAAAAGTCACACATAAAAAAAAAAAAGTAACGAGAGGAATAACTTAGATGGGATATATCACATACACTTAACCCTCTAGTGCCCCAGGCATAGAAATACTGGTAGGAAAAGTCTGAAAATTCACATACACACTTCAAATGCCCCCGAAATACATATTATAAAACATTGATAGTGAACATTGTCAATATTCAATAGGTGAAAAATTTGGGCTCAAATTTGGACGTCCGGGCACTGAAACATGCGTGCCATATTTTTTGGACCACTCCACTGGACCCTTGAAGTTGGGTTGCCAAATATGGACCAGTGGGCACTAGAGGGTTAAGTATTACGAAAGTTAAACACAGACTAAAAAAAAAAATATAGGAAGTTACGCAATCAAGCATTCCTGTGCTCCACGTCGTTAACAATACCAACACATGATTGGGTGATGTCTGAATACAAATAAAGATTTCTTTTTTATTAATCTAGTAAAGCAAGCTGATTCCAGAAAAATGGAAACTTCATCCTAGGTGGCAACTTCCAAGGTAGTGCAGACTCTCTACCTGATAGTCACAAAAAGATCCGCCTTACGCCGCTTGATCTTTGGTGCATACAAAATACGCATGAAATGACTTTTTTTTTCTGTGTGACTTTTCTACCTTTTGACTTTTTGCTTAGTATAAAAAGTAATAATATGACTTTTTTATATTTTTTTTTCCGTATGGCTTTTTGTTTTATCTGACTGCCAGAAAATAGAGTCAGATCCAGTTAGGTTCGGCAATTTGGCATGACAACCTTGCTAAGCATACACAAAGACAGATACAAGAATAGTGTGTTTGTGATTGATTAGGTACCTTCACTGAAATACACATCACAGAGATAGCCCGTCTCTCCGGATACATAAA
>JAWQUT010000359.1:76668-144168 GCA_033807755.1 Ellobium chinense | reverse complement strand
ATTTGAACGTTCGTCAAAAATGGTAACGGATGGGCCGTATCTTTGACTTTTGTGAGCAAATCGTTATGACACGCCTTCTATTATAACTACTACCTACAAGACGTTTACTCTTGTCATCCGGTTTTTAGCCAAGGAGTAATCATCATTCTTTTCGCCTATCACCCTTAGAGAGTAACATTCACAAAATTTCACTGTAGAAGTAAAAATAATACGTTTTGGGTTTACCTATTCCTACACCAAACGCTACCAGCACCCTGCCAACAAACACTGTCAGAAACAACACAACAGGAATGACGTCCACTGGTAATAACTTTGTCACATCCCGAGGAGACGTCATCTGTAACAATATTATGCAAGAGGAATATGGATGAGATGTTGTTGTTGTTGTTGTTGTTGTTGTTGTTGTTGTTGTTGTTGTTGTTGTTGTTGTTTAAATCCTTAAAACATTTAGATGCAGTATAATGAAAGTGTAAAAGAAACAGTTCAAAGAATAGGGTCTACGGGATTGCATAGAGAAGAAATGGCTGCTCATAACAAAATGCGATGTCTCAGTGGCAATTAACAGAAAAGTTATAACTAGAAGGGCAATCAGTAGAGCATACACCTCCACCAAGGCAAAACCTGTATGTGTATGGGGGTGGGGTGGGAGGGGGAAGTAAAGGAGACAATCAGCAACCGAATTAAGCGAACAGGCAAGTATGCAAACAACCAAGCAAGCAAGCAAACAAGCATGCAAGTAAACAAGCAAGCAAGCAAGCACGCAAGCAAGCAAGCAAGCAAGCAACCAACCAACTAACTAGCCAGCAAAGAAACTTTTTTTTAAAGTGAACTCCTTTACTTTATGGGCTTTTTAAGCACCATTTAAAATTTCCATTAATTAAAGTCATACAGTAGTAAAAACAATTTTGTCAGACACATTCTTTCAAATTTGATAAAAACAATTATATATATCCATTTGTATTTCTAACCAACCTTTTATTTATAATAGTAGCTTTATTTTGCAGTTAGGACATTATATTATGCAGCTTTTTCAGTATATGTGCACAAACTGTATTTTATGAGATAAGTCCTTTTAACCTGATGCACACCAAATTGATCGTTTCAATTCCAGACCAGCTTTCGCACAAAGGCTCATATAAATTGGATATTTTAAAGTTATCTTGGTGACATGCGATTATTATGATATTTAAACAACAACAACAACAACAACAACAACAACAACAACAACAACAACAACAACAAAAACCTTTATGAGAAACTCTATGTTCACCACAATATATCACACGTTACTTTAGACACAGGCCAACCCTTCTACCAATCGCGCATTCGAAAGGAGGTCATGGATAATTTTCAAAAAGGTAAAGATCCATTGTCACAAACATTTTCATGGAAAGTTTTTTTTATTTTCTTTGATAAAACCATGATGTACCATAAACTACCTTAGGAGTATTTTTTAAAAATGTTTTATGCTTTGACACATACCAGAGATTAATGGCTTCTTACTCTAAGCCCTACCGTTTCAGTAAGTTCCACATAACTCTGCAGGAAGCAAACAAACAAAAAACTTAAAAAAACAAACGCACTCTGGTAAAAACATAACTTCCCAGTGGAAACAATATTAGAAAGTGGTTTTTTTTAAATTTTTTTTCGAAAACAGACGCTGAAAATGATCCGTTGAATCCTTTCTCCTCAAACTATTTCCAACATAAAGTAAAAAAAAAATATTCTTTTAAAGTGACCTACTTCTTAACGCATTTTTGCGGCAAGACTGGACAATGAAAATACGTATTTAAATGCGGTGAAACGTTCATATTCTCCTGAAGTGTGCTATGGTTATAATAGGGAAAGGATTAGGGCAAGGAGCAGAGTTGGAAAGTGAAAATACCGATATTTCTCATGATATTGTCCAGAGGCTTGCCCGAGAATGCTTCCCTTAACCGAACCCTGCCTCTAACACTAAACCAAGCACATCTTGGAAGAGTCTAAGGATTTTGTTTCAGCTAATATCTGCTCCTTTTCTTCATGCCTCGTCCTTTGCCACATTTAATGGTCCACATTACTATTGCAAGTGGACATGACACCAATTTCGACAGTCGTCTCGCTCCAGTGTTCATCCGTTTTGAAATTTACAAGAGAGTGAGGTCGCGCGGCGGTTGAATTTACACGCCAGTTTGTGATGTAGTTTCTGAATTTTCATGGACGACAGGGTAAAAATACACACTTTCTTTTTCGTCATGTCTGTAACCTGAGACTGCTGAAAACTATTGCCACACATACATTTTCATACTTCTACACTTTCCCAGTGGTTGTAAAGCAGATAATATAGTGCGCAAAGTGTCTTCATAAGTGCATTGAGTTGCTATACAAAATTGCACACCAAAGTGCTAAAAGGTGCATGTTTCTCCCTTAAGATTGATTCATCTTAGGACAACTGTCATTTGAATCACATTGTTTGACACCAGAGTTCACTTATTCTCATTGATACCTTTATGCAGGGATCTGTGTGGGCTCTTCTGGATTTTCTGTCTTGGCGCAGACTTTTGAGAAACTAACTACACATTTTAATGGAAACTAAAACCTTTTTGCGTCTAGACCGGATATCCAGAAAAGCCCACTTGGAACCACGCATAATGTATGCGACTAATGTCAAACAACTGGTATTTTCGCAAACTATACTTCCTTAAGAAAAATCATCCTCAAGGGAGATAAAATGTACCATTCAACAATTCGGTGTGGAAATTTTGCGTAGAAACTGCAATGTACTTAAATAAAGTGTTAAGCTGAGCAAGATGTTATCTGCATTGCGACCATTGGAAAAGTGTAGACCCTCCCTCATTAATCTTATAGTCTCGCCTGTCCATTTTTCCAGTGCTGTAGGCCCACTCAGTGAAGTCAGTAGGTTTTGAACAACACGTTCAATACATTCATGCAGCGTTCATCTGCGCCTTAAAAATGTGCGCACTACAGTTTGCACACGAAACTTCAACTCATTCTGATAACAAAACAAATACATAGGTTACAGAACGATGATGATAGTAAATGTTATGATCTTAAGTCAGTGCCAATAATAGCAAAATGATAGCGTATCCAGTGTAAAAAGTGACACTTGGCTTACGCTACAGCAAATTTACGAAACAGACTTTCACAACAACTTTTTAAAACCATTTTTTTTTGTCTGCCTTTTGAGACTACTGTGATACAGTTTCGCGAATCTCTTGGAGATGGCAAGGCTTATTAATGCAAACAACTTCAGATTTTCAAATTTTTAAAGAAAATAATAATTTATTCAGTTGTGACGATGGTGAGAAGACAGAAGAAAATGCTTTCTTCGCCATTTTAGTAGGAGGGAAGTAGAGGGAAGTGGAAATACGATTTTTTTTTAAAGTTACCATTCAGAAAACAATGGTAGGGCCGTAGGTTTTGCCACAGCATCAAATGCCTTCAGACAGAAGTGCAGAAGGCCTATCATTTGCAAGAATGACAAGGGGAATGAGGCAATATCAATCGAACTGTATAAGGCAGAAAGTGGTTTGTTCCCAAAGATAAATGAGTTTCCTACTGTTCCTGAAGATCTACTCAATATAGTCAATATAGGTTTGCCAAATATGAGGCTGGTTGCGCTTCGAGATGTATGCCCTATCTGCCGCTGCCACTGGCTTCTCTGTTTCGACGAGTGTGATGCAGGGGCCGGAGATTCCAATAGTTCACCAGTGCATGGAGTTATCCTGTGCTATGTGGCATGCAGTTGTTCAACCAAACTTCACTATATTGGCGGACCAGAGTTTCCGCACTTAACCACGCTTTTTTTTTATTTTCATTTTTCTTTCTACAAGAACCAAACTTAACTCTAATGTCAGTTTGGAGTTTAATTTGAAAAGTTTTCCAGGTTTGCATTTTAAATTTCCTAGATATGTACAAATCTACTTCATTTGTTTTCTTCATTTTCAAATTATCCGCCCCACCCCTCTTTTCAGGACAATGGTAAATATTCGAACTAAACTTTAAAAAAAAAAATTGTTTTGTTAGCTGCGTTTTTAAGCGCTAACCAGCATGTGCGACGCTTTCACTACGCGTTAGGCTTAGTACACAGTAGTTGCATCGTTTAGGAAGGAACAAGCTGTGTAATGTTGATCACAGTCTGAGGATCATTCATTGCAAAGAAACATTCTATGGCTTGGGAATTTTTTTTTTTTATTGTGCCTCTATAACTCACTGAATTATCTCTTAAAGATCTCGCTGGAAGATATGGTTCTTGCAGAAAGAAAAATAAAATAAATAAAAAAGCATAGTTAAGTGCGGAAACTCTGGTTCGCCAATACCTTGAAGTTTGGTTGAACAACTGCACGCCACTTAGCACAGGATTATGGCAGGGCGTAAAAAGGAGAAACTCTCTTGTTAATTCATATACCATGTGTCGCAAAAAAAAAAAACCAAAACGATACCCACCGACCAAAAACGTAATAACTCCCACATTTTTTTTTATGAAATCACATTAAAATGTTAATAATATGTTGAAATGTCCAATGAAACAAAATCGTAGAAAGTTTGAATAAAATGTATTGAAAATTGTTGTCTTTATGGCGTTTAAAAAAAAGAAAAACCTCAAGGTAAAAAAAGGAGGCAGATTTATGAAACGTCAGAAAATCAGCACAAAACCCCCACAGAAATAAAATCGAGGGGATTGAGATCTGGACGGATCATTCCACTGGGGTTTGTCGGCTGATCAGTCTGTCATCGAAATTTCCTTGCAGCCATTGAAGGGTCCTTTAAGCCGTATGGAACGTGGCCCCGTCCTGTTGAAACCACCGCCTGTGTCGCTGAAATGCCCTCCATAATAAAGTTGAGGGGATTCAGAATATAGGTTATACATGTATTTCAAAATGACATAGTAAAATGCGTAATCTGGCGCGCACTTTAATGAAATTTTGACTAATGGTAGATCTTTGGACATTTTTTAAGTGTACAAAATTTTAAGTCATTTTTTTCTTAAAATTTGTAGGAGATATTAAGGATCTGGTAGGTTTTTGGTGGTTTTTTTTGGCGACTCCCTGTATTAGACGATAATCCTTGACCTCCAAGAGCATAACTTGATTAAGGAATTTAAAAAATTCGATTTTATTATTTTCAGAATGTGTTTGTATGTGATACGCATAATACTATTAGGCTGTCTTACTGATGAAGGCCTATAGAGAATGAAAACTGTTACAATTTTACAATGTTGTTATCACAATATAAAATGGTACCGCAAAATCACGTGGTAAGGTCTTGCCTAAACAAAATGGCGTTTTGCACTTTGTCGAACTATTTTCAAACTTTACTATCAATATTCAATACCTATTAAATAGATTTCGGTGATAGACTTTTTTCCTACAGTAAAACTCATTGTGAGCAACCATAAACAGTCAAATTTGTT
The DNA here is from genome assembly GCA_033807755.1 of Ellobium chinense. Taxonomy (NCBI): domain Eukaryota; kingdom Metazoa; phylum Mollusca; class Gastropoda; order Ellobiida; family Ellobiidae; genus Ellobium; species Ellobium chinense. Next base: position 138,755 of record JAWQUT010000359.1, on the reverse strand, counting down.
TGGTTTTTTTGTTATTACTTCATCAGATGCGCGTTTAAAATTTAAAAAAAAAAAAAGATTCTCTCGCCCTAAAAGATTCGAGTATCTGCTTCAAGTAAACGAAAGAACAAACGAATGAACGACGAACGAACGAACGAACCAACCAACCAACCAACCAACCAACCAACCAAACAACCAACCAACCAATCAATCAGCTCACTCATCGATTTATTCAAGTAGCCAACCAACCAATGACAAAGGAAACCAGTAATCAACATACAGTCAAGCACACATACTTTTGTGAAAACAAATTAGCCAAATTAGCAGTAGCTCTGGATGACCCCCCAAACTTTGATGGTTTCTGTTTGTTCAGCTGCTGCAGTAAATCTATAGTTGTGTTCTCATAATGATTATTTCGTTAGCCTACAAGTTACATGAAATATTCAAGGGAGGCAATTGGCAGAAACTTTATTGGATGTATTTATAAGGTTACAGACCTGTAATTGTACTTTCACTTTGTGGTGGGTCTGGGTGAAAGCTAAAACTTTGGGTTCAGAGGGCAGCTCAAAATGTTAATATAGCCCATAGAGGAAAAAAGGGTCCAATCCTATTACAGGTCTGTAACCATAATACATAAAACCAATGCATTAAGTTTCAAGTTTATGTCCATTAGGCCGACTGGCCAATTCACATTATGCAGTTTCTACTTTGTATAATATTGAATACGAATGTTTACATTCACATTATGTAACAAGCAAATTGCTGCACACACATCTTAAAATACTTACATACCAGTCACAAGGACAGACAAACAACATTCAGACAGACACACAGGTCGACAGACAGGCAGACGGACCCCATCTAACCCCCTCTCCCCCATATTAAAAAAAAATAATAATAAAAAATCACCATTCATGCAAAGTTCACGACACTTTCAACAATCACAACTAGTCTAGCTACTACAATCACACTGTCATAAGAACCTACTTAATATACTCATTTACATCATTATAACATAAACTAAGCACTCTCTCTCTCTCTCTCTCTCTCTCTCTCTCTCTCTCCCTCCCTCTCTCTCTCTCTCTCTCCACACTCATACTCACGTGCACTAACACTCAAAATACAGACGCAGTAGGTCTACTTTCAATTTAAAGAAAAAAATGTTGCCATGCAGTAGCAATACACCAACATGTTATAGGCCTATCCATGTATCCAGCTGATGCACGGTATTTAGACCAAACCAAATCCTTGTATGGATATCACATGACTTTGAATCGAGCTGATCACATGACATGATCTGCTGCTTTCGTGGTGTTGGTTGTACTGACTTGGGCTACCGTTTTGCATCTCAACAAACTAAACTAGATCTAGATTTAGGATAGCTAAATCTAGTACATTTTGTATTATTTTTACATGCACATCTATGGTTTTTCGTGATATTGTGCAGCGTATTTAGGCACGCAAAGTGTTAGAGTTTGAGCAAGAACATGGCCCGAATTTCAGTGCCGGTTGCTGGGAAGAAAACAGCCACATATCCTCATGGAGATCTACTGGTAGTAGCCTTTGTGACTTGCGTGTTCACGTTACTCGGAGCAGGGATGGGAGCTCACGCCTCACCCGATTATTTGAAGTTTGCGGGAAAACCAAACTTTGTTATTATGCTCATGGATGACGTAAGTAAAATTATGATCATTGATGCATTATTGCCCTAGACTAGACTAGATCTAGTCTAGACTAGATCTACTCACCCTACTAGAGTAGACAAATCATCTAATAATGGGAAAGATTTCCGCAGGCAACAACCCCCGAAATAAGAACATACTAAAGAGGGATTATTTTGATGGGACAGGATGAATTTCATTTGGATTATTTACCCCTAACCCTACCCTTACCCCTAACCCTACCCTTACCCCTAACCCTAACGGGTTGTTGCCTGCGGAAATCTTGCCTAATAATGCCCACTCAGATTTAAAACAATAAACTCTGATAAAACTAAATAATTGGTGGTTGTTGGTGGTGATGATGAGGGNNGGGGGGGGGGGGGGGGGAGCGGGGCGGTTCAACAGATGCCCTTGAACTCCAGTCCTCTTACCTTATGCTGATGACTTCTACTAGAAGTCATCAGCATAAGGTAAGAGGACTGGCTACCTCTCTGCCATGTCGTTGTTTTGATTTTATGGTAAAACCTAGACTAGACCTTTTGCGGCATTAGCGGATACCCTGCTCTATAGCCTTTAATAAGAAGAGATATATCAAAGCTTTGTTTCTTTTTCACAATGTGTGGGGAGGGGGGAAAGGAGGGTTGGGGGGGGGCAGGGAGGCTTAAATTCTCTGAATTTCCTTTCCCTCCAGATGGAGAGTATTTATTCCTTTAATCTGTGTGAAGCAAGGGCTGAATCATTGATGTGCTACCCCTTTATTGAAAGTTAGTGTCAAATTTTTTTGTATGTTGGTGGTGACTAGGGAGGTGCTAGTGTCAAAATCGTGAAGCAGCCTCACAGTCTAGGAAATGGCAGTTTTCCTGGCAAAATGATAAGAGGGCAGTCACTGGGTCACACGGCGAGAGCACAGTGTGGACCACAAGTGCTCAGATTACTCAGAACTACTAGTGTTGATTTTTTTTTTTTCTGAGTACAAGAGTTCTGAGGTTGGAAATCTTAAAAACAACAAACTGTAAAGAGCATAGACTATTAACTCTCCCATCCAAAGGTGAAGTACCTAGCCATCTCCTTTATACACTATTATACACTGTTACTGCCTAATTGTTCAAGATGTAGGATGACCATTTTGATACCAAACAGTTTCAGTATCATTAGCTTCTTTCCATTGGGTAGGACATTGTAGAAAATCTGACATCAACATTAGCTGTAGATGTTGGTTACAACTTCCATCTCCCATGCCACAAGGATTTAAATTTAAAGGGTTTTCCTCAACTTAAAAATATTTTATCATTTGTGCACTTTACTGCCTCCTCTGGACTCAGCCTGATTCAGTCACTGTCCAATTTCTCCATCCATAATCTGGCAAGCTGCCATTAAAACATGCATTAATTTATTGCCAGCTTCCAAAGAGGCTTGAATTATCTCAGGCTTTTCATATACCTCATTTGATTGCATAGGATGCTGCAAAGGGGCTGTCTCTGAATAGCACTGGTCTTTTGCCTAAACAAGGGGAGTCAAGTTTAAATAAAGTCCTTTGTTCAAACCTTCAATCCCAGTTATGCTTAAGAATATTTCAAATACTATTGTATGGCATTATCTTTTAGAAAGCGAAGTTCTTGAACATATTCTTAGATTCTTATTACTATCTTCAAGAAGTTGTCACTGCTTCCAGCCTCACAGAGTGCTTTGGGATCAAATCATTGTTGGGTGGGGCATGCAGTTTTGTTGTCATGTGTCCGGATTTAGATAATCTTACCAAAAAAAAATTTTTTTAAATATATATATGTATAAATAAACAGTCTCTAAATCTAAGTAAATAGAAAGGCAGATGTTGTAAAGACTAGATATTGTAGGAAAGATAAAGTAAAAAATCATTCAAATTTCTAAATTTAAAACACACTTGGTAAATTAAAACTGGTAAGTTGGATACCCAGCTTTGGCTGTTGGATACCCAACACTGATTTGAAGAACTCAGTTAATTTTCACTGTTGTAGTAAACTGTTCCTTTTTATCTTTTTGTACTGTTCAGATGTTTTGCACCTGCATGTCAAACTTATTTAATACCCTTTACATCTTTTAACTAAGTTTTGTCCCAACTTTTTTTTCTCTAAGTAAGTCAAATCCTACTATATCTCATTGATCATATCACTCAGTCTGACTTCCTAGGATGTGTCTTACTAGAATATCTTCTTACATATTTGTTGCTAAATTCTCTCCTTGCAAGTTTCTCTTTATCTCTTGTAGTGCTAAGCACATTCGGTTCATGCATTGCCTTTGCCGTGTGACCCAGTGTCAGCCATTTTATCGCTTCACATTAAAGGTAGCCACTCCCTTTGACTAAAAGGCAGTGTCTGAATTGAACACTGATGCTTCCCAGGTCACCACCAGCTGGCGAAAAAAGTTCATGCACGCACTTAAAATGTTATGATGGTTCTTCATCTACTTCTCATTATATTCTGTCAACTGACTTTTTGTTTTTAGATGTTGTCAGTAACATGTTTCTAAAATTGCATTCTTACAGATGGGCTGGGGAGATCTTGGTGTTTTTGGAGAGCCTAGTAAAGAAACCCCAAATCTGGACAAAATGGCAGCAGATGGAATGTTGTTCCCAGATTTCTATTCTGCCAACCCTCTTTGCTCACCATGTAAGTGCAACTCCTTTCCTCAGGCTCCAAACAGGCTTCTACAAAGTATGGCTTGTCCTCTTCAGGGCCTTTTTTTTTTTTTTGGTGGGAGGTTCTTCCGTATTTTTGGAGGAAAACTAATTGTACCATTTGAGGCAACATTTTCTTTTCTTAGATTTAAAAGGCAGAGGTAGAGTTTTTGTCAACAAAGAAATCCTGTTTCAAAAACCAGTTTCGAAAAGAGCAAAACTTCTTTTCATTTTTCCTTTGGTTTGAAAAGGCCAGGATCAGCACTGCTTACCCGGAAGGAAATCTGTATAAGAAGTATAGATTTGAACCACACATTCAACTAGTCATATAACAGTGCAGGTGCACATTCCTTCAGAACCATGGACTTGTTGTTTATCTTGGCCCATTTTTCTTGAATTTATCAAAAATATTGCCTGATATCGTATCTCTGATCATATTTAACTTTTATTTTGTGGTGGAAGTGTGGAGTGGCAGTTTGCTTTAGACCTAGATAACTAACTGAGATGCCAAGGAATCTGTCTGAGCTTTTAGAGGATTGGGACCAGAATGTATAATATGTGGGAAAGGGCAAGGGGCACATGGTATCCCTCACACCTTAGCGTTTTTCTAACTCATATGAAATGGTCGTTGACTATTTCCGTTCTCAAAATTTAGGTGGGGGGTTTGTCATTTTGAGAAGGATTCTAGATTTTGCTCAAATTCTTTCCAGTTCCTTCACAATAAATAGGGAGAGGAGAGGGGTGGAGGGGGAGCATGTGTTCAATTAATCTTAGGAGAGATTGAAGAATTTAAGGGACATATTTCATGGTCTGGAGAGACCATTACTAATTCTTAAGATAATGCTGTGGAAGAGGGAGCTGACTTCTTCTTTTAAACTATAGTGTAATCATCATCCTTTCTTAACAAACATGTGTAGAATTGAAGATACACACATGTTTTGAGAGATTGTTTTTCTCACGCATAGTCCCTGGTAACCCAAACTTGTTTCCAGTTGTCACTTTTATTTACCCAACCATATTATTTTCTTCCTTGTTGCACCTCCAAAGTAAATTTAGACTTTCCAACCATGAGACTTTGACGGTCACAATATTCTTTGTTCTCTACTCTATGCTCTCATTCATGTTCCCTCTTTGAAGCATTCAGAGAAAGAGTGACAGCTTGTGGAGAGCTCGGCTGACTATTGATATTCACTGATCCATAAGGACTAGCTTGAAAATCAATCCAACTATCAGTGGGGCATTGATAGAAATTGACCAGTAGCAGTAGCCATGTCATATTATGTCACTCACACACAATGGCAGACAGCTGTATACGCCATATGGTATCCAGATAGCATTGATTAGAGGTTGTCCATACATTGCACACTCTTGATATTTGCACCTCTTCATATTACTTATTACCCCTGCAATTCTTTTATCACCTTTCTGTTTACTGTTGCCTCAAGTCCAATGGGAAAAGTTTTCAAGCTTACATATGTTCACAGTATCATCATTACTCTTTACTTCTACCCCTCTTCTCGTATACTTTGATTATATCACTAGCATATATTTCATATGACACTAGAACATTCTCCCTCACTCCTTCTCCTCTCCGCTCCTTCCCCCTCCCCCCTTCTTCTGGATACTCGTAACCAGTAGATGGCCTCTGACTAAGGCAGAGAGAAAATTGAATTTGGAGACTTATATCTTTGTCTGAACAAAGAAATTCTGTGTTTAATTTATAAATAGTGGCCGAGCGGAACATGAAATTATACATGATGCCAAGAATAATGGCAAAATAACACTCCCATAAATGGCTGTTGGATGGGAACTGTCTCGTCAATTATTCCAATCAGGTACACTGATGTGATGACAGTATATTTTCACAATTTCACATGGATTTGTTCCTGCTGACATAAATAAAGAAAGCATGGTCAATACTCCACAGAATAAAACTTATATTCTTTTATGGTAACTGACTGGACTCTTTCTGTGGAATAACCTTGGAATAGAAATGTCATTCCTTTTACTCTTATCTCATCTGCAGCTCGAGCAGCTTTGCTTAGTGGGCGTCTGCCAATCAGAAATGGTTTCTACACAACTAATGAACGAGGCCGCGATGGTAAGTCGGTCATGCTGAGAGCATTTTGGTCTTGCCTTTAACTATACGCAACTTTTATGATGTGTCATTTTCAGATGAGTCAGAATAGAGCACACACAAAATCTGAAAAATTACTATTTAAGTGAATACCTGTCAGGTGGTAAATCATATTGCAGCATCAGGAGCCATACATCCATACATGGAAAATGTCAGTAGTGATATTTAGTTTAGCCTCAGAAATCATTTAACGGGCTGTTATTCATGTCATTGATAGTAATCAGGGTGCTGTTGGAATTTCAGAGTGATGTCAGATGATGTTGGAACCAGTCTTTTATTATCATTCTGATCTCCCAGAAAAGGACTATCAGTTGCAAAGTGAGGAGGGGGCAGATTAGTTTCTGATGTACTTTATAGATTGGCACAGGGAAAGATGATGGCTTATAGTTTCGTTGGGAGGCTGTATTGGTTGCATGCTATCAGACTTGATGTCTTTCACTTCCCTTTATATGGTCTCAGCCCAAGCTCTTAGGGAGTGGACTCTTTTTATGGTAAATTTAACGTAAGTGGATTTGTTTTCCTCAGCTTACACTCCTCAAGATATTGTTGGTGGTATTCCTGATGAGGAGATCCTACTGCCAGAATTGCTCCAGGATAATGGCTATCGCAGCAAAATCATTGGGAAATGGTGAGTACTTCTTATCTGTGTTAACCTTTTAAGTGCTTAACCAGAATTGTTTCTTTGCCAAGATTGGACAGATAAAAAAAAATGAGAGGTTTGACAAGTCGTGTATATTTTTGTCAGCATTTCACTTTTACTTACTAAGCTTTATTTTGAATGACAGACATAAAAAATCCAGTATTTTCCAGAGGGAAATGACTGAGAATTCAGTATAAGACCAACAAAAATCCTTTTTTCAGCAAATTATGGATGTCATGGCAGTTTCACCTGAATGAATTAGTTCCTTTTCTTCAAGCATTTTGCACAACTTAACTTTCTTAATGCTAAGGTCGAATCAATCTCACCTTCACACCTTCAAGAAAGACAGTCTAATAAATTTACACATTAGCATCAACCATGAGAGGCAAAGGTTGAAATTTGCAGCTCAGTATCAGCCAGCTGACAACGCATGGAACACTTATTATCCATAAACCTAGGGTCATACAGTCAGTTGGATCAGGGTACCTTGTGCTACGAGAGTTACAGAATTCCCTTTGTCCCCAGAGATGACAGCCTGTTTGATCCTGGTCGCAAAAATGTTAAACGAAGTCCTTGTTTCCATCATCTGGAAGCAGATTTTAATCGATGGACCTGCCTTTCATGACATCATCCACCTATATTACTCCAACAGCAGTGAGGCAATAGCCATGCATGTGCAGTAGATAGCAATCAGTAATTCTGCAGACTTACTATGCCAGATATTTGTTCAGTGTTTGCAAATATACTGACCAAATCCTGCACCATTCAAAATGGGCACCATGATGCTGGATCAGCTCAAAGGCTTAATCCACATAGGATTAACCCCTATGATGCTGTGATAGAATATATTCTACTGTCCGCTTGCTACATTTGAATGTGGCATAGGACATATATGCATCGCTGTGCAGAACGTTGGGTGTGATGGTAGAATTTTTGCACCGCAGTGGCAGCTGGTCGGCCGGTAGACAACATGTGCAACGGTCATTGTCTGTAACAAAGGTCATGCAGCCAGTGGGAGGGCTGGCCCCAATGCACCTCGTGCTACAAGTGTTAAACTTGCTGTTACAGAATAGTCCCATTTGTACCCTCTGTGTTACAGAGAATGGCATACTGTATGAATGCTGATTTTGTTCTGGTATCTTCTTGTTTCCCTAAAAAATTTCCCGACAAATTTAAATTACAGATACTTGCAGATATTTAACCGTTCCTAGTAAGTAGTAATGAAAGATCTTTAAAAGCCATGATTTCTGTTTTAAAAGCCATGATTTCTGTTCATTGATTTGTTGCATTCTTTTCACTGTTTTTTCGCAGGCACCTTGGTCAGCAGCCTCACTACCATCCTCTGAAGCATGGATTTGACGAATGGTTTGGATCTCCAAACTGCCACTTCGGGCCCTACAATGATAAATCCATCCCAAATATTCCAGTCTACAAGGATGCTGACATGGTTGGAAGGTAGGTTGATGTTGTTGTTATTGGCATGTTGTTGTTGTTGCGGGTTAGCATCACTACAAAATGGACATGTGCAAATTTCTTCAGCCCCTGTTCTCAGCAGCTTCCTTTAGGTTCATTAACTGACTGTAAGAGATGTTGATTTATTGTCAGTTTTATTGATCCCCTCCTTATCTTCATGATTGCTCTCCATCTTTCAACATTTGGTCACCCCTTGCATTCTCTTCACACTGTTAGAATTCTCCCCAAATTTATTTTCCACTACCTTAATCATGTCAGCTCTATTCAGCTGTCTCATGTCCTGAACTGATGTTGTACCAGTTATCAGATCAGTTCCGGCTTTTCCATACATGTCTTCTAATCCAGCTGATCTGCTGGCTGGGAGAGCACTAAGTCAGGGTTATGAGGGCATGGCAGATAAGCGTGGCCATTAAGTTAGGAGATGTGATAAAACTAACCTTCAGGGTCAGCAGTTAGCCTGTGATTGCCAGTTTTTATGAGGTTCTGGGAGGTGCGACATGTGAGTTGCATTTTTTATAGGGATCCTGGAGGGATGGTTATAAGGAGGAGGGGGTTGAGGGAGGTGTAAAAAATTAATAATATGATAACATTCACCCCTCTTCATTATGGAGTTTGACAGTCACTTCAAATTAGCACACTCTGAATTAGACAGTATCCTCATGACAGAGCAAGTAACTGGTTTTAAAATGTGCTGCAAGTGTTTTGCTGTAGCATTTGAGTACAAACAACAACACTTACTGTCAGATGGTATAAAATCACTTTAAATATTTAGTCACAGTCACAGGTAATGAATCTGCATGGCCTAGTGAATATGTCATGATCAAATTGTTGTGCCATTAGACCCGAGATCTAAAGATTGTGGGTTCAATCCCTTCCATGGTCATGTTGTAAATGCCTTGGGAAAGCATCATAATTCCATTCACACTATCTTTGGCCCACCAGCCTGTAAAATGAGTATCTGGTTTCAGGAAGCGGATGATAATAATATCGTCAGAATGCTGAATGCTATCTGTAAATCGCAGCAGCATTGTATGCTTCCCAGGGAATTGAGAAAGTGATGGAGGGTCCTGGCCTGCTGGGACAATAATATTGTGAAGTTATGCAACAGGCATTATCTTAGATTAGAGACTTAATAAATATTGTGACTATCATTCTGTTTGCAGATATTATGAAGATTATGTCATTGATCAACAGAAAGGAGAATCCAACATTACACAAATGTTTATCATGGTAAGCATGTAATTTAGAGAATTTCTGATGTCCTCTATTTTTCCCAAGATAGTACAAAGATATTTCTCTTCCCAGATATTATGAAGATTATGTCATCGAGAAAGCGAGAGGTGAATCCAATATTACCCAAATGTTTATTACGGTAAGTAAGAGATGTTTAAGTTGTCTGCTGTATCAAGAGCCGAATCTCAGATCATATGAAGTGCTTGCATAGGTGCATGGCTAGTGCTTTGGTATGTTTTGCATGTCACCCTGATTCAGACAAAATACTGGATTTTACATAGATGCCGGGAAGTAGTGAGGAAGAGCCAAATCTGGCAACCCTGGTATGGTCTAGACCATGAATCTCTTGTCGCCAAAAGAAAAAAAAACGGGGGAATTTGTATATATAAAGGATCTTGCGTGAAAAGAAGCAACAAAACTTCATTAGATCAGCAGGTAAGCAAATATTTCTCTGATTATTGATTATTTTTTTAGATAGTTTCTTTCTTTACACTGCCTTTGGATATATTGCACTGTGGATATAGGAGAGTTGAATCTGTGAGACAGTGTGTAGGCTTTCAGATTATCAAGGATGAAACTAGCTAACATTGACAAAATTGTATTGCCAAATGCTTGGAAGAGGCACATAGGTGAAATAGGACAAAGGCGATGGGTGACTATTTAAGAAAACGTTGAAGATTAATTAAATTGTATTAGACAAATAGATAAGGTGTTGGTAATCTCAGATTCATAGATTATATGGATGCTATATCCCTTCATAGATGAGATTAAGAGAAAGGCAGAATTGCATGCAGCAGGTGTGTATCATGTAGAATGCAGTCCGCATAGACAGAACAGCCTAGGAAGGGCAAAAGAGTGTTCACTTCAGATCTTTTTCACAATACTATGGGGGAACAGCTTGAGTATCACATACCATGAAAGGTCGGTATGATGAAGTGGGTTGCAGGTGCAAGTAATATAATAGTATTGTAGTATAAGGAGCCATGAGTCAAACGGAGCATCTCTTTCTTCAAAAGAAGAGTTTCGGGGTGGGGATTAGAAATGTGTGCTGCTGAATGTGTAGGTAAGTCCGTGAAGCAAGGGACAGATTGACCAACTCAGCAGTCACAACCTACTCCCTGTACATCGTTCACAATGCAGTGTTGTTATATTTCGTCACATTTGGGTGCAAATATGTTGTGAGCCGAGATGGGGTTTTGTGATTACGGTAAAAAATCCACCTACTTCAATGTAGAAATTTTCTCACAACCTTGTGATTCAGAGTTACTTTAGATGAAAGTCTGGGCTGGACAGTTGATCTCATCCAATTGTAGTTAGGAAGAGATACTTCTAGAGTTCTGTGCAAGTTCACTACAACTGAAAATTCACAGCAAGCCAGTTCGCTTCTTGCAGATTCCACTGTATTATATCATCCTGAAATTTTTGAACTCACAAATGAACTCGAATACAGTCACAGAACCGGCATAAAATCATAAAAGAAATAAAGAAATATTTTCCAAGACTGGATAGGGAAACTCCGAATGTCTTCCAAATAAAAGGAAACAGTATAAGGGAAATTGGTATTGCAGAGTTGTATTTTTATTCGCTTTAAAATGTCATGGCTTGTAGATGAATTCAGACATCAAGCTCACCTTTGTTTTATGTGGAGTGAACAAACATTTAATCTCTAAATACATTTTTAAACTAGCAGTTCATTTTTCAATGAAGGTGCACCTACAGAGCTTTGGCAAAATGCTCTTCAAATGCTATTAGAATTTGTGTAAGACCTAAATTGTGGAATATGACCTTATAAATACATTAATGTGAGATTCTTGAAACATGAGACATGCTATATTAGAATTCTTTTTTTCTTTATCTAGTTGACAAAACAACATGATTAGGAGTAGTGAGTATTGTGGCAGTTAGGAGATATAAATGTCATCAGTGAGGACATCACTCATTCTCAGACATTCCCAGTGTCCTGAGATAAGTGCCAGGAGTAGAGTTAAAGAGGAGAAGACGCCTTTGAGAGAGTTCTTGAGGAATGCTAAGGAATCCTCTCTTTTCCCTAACCTTGCTTATAAACTTAACCTTGCTCAACTCTGACCCAACTTCAGACTGGAAGAGTGCCTTGATCAAATCAGATGGACATACGAAACTTGTCAACTGAGGTGACAAAGAGGATGAAGAAGTAATCTGGGGTGAAATGATAGTAGATGAGTCAACCTTTTGCCTTGTATGTAAGTTAATCCTATCTCATTCTTCATTCCCTTTAGGAGGCCACCACTTTCATTGAAAAACAAGCCAAGGCAGGCCAGCCATTCTTCCTGTACTGGGCTGCTGATGCTACTCATGAACCTGTCTATGCTTCAGCACCTTTTATCGGAACATCTGTCCGAGGGAGGTATGTATTTGCTACCTAAGTGTTGGCCTAAAAAGACACTCCGTAGTAAGAGGGGAGAACTCTATTATAAAAGTGAAATCAGAGTAGGATTTTTCACAGAGAATAGAAACCATTCATATGGAGATATTTTTGAATGGCAAGGAAAATATATGGCTGGCAAGTACATTTTTATGCAACTGTCTTTTGTCCGAAGACAGTTCTGTAAGCCACTTTGTCTGATAAATTCATTCCTCTTGTAGAAGTTAGAAGGGAACATTTGATAGAACTAAAGTAACCAGTGTGTTCTCCACTTACTTTACTATACATGTAGCACTGTCTTACAAACTCAGACATGTAAGTAGATTATTGCATCACTGAACATGATCAAGTGTTAAGGAAAGTTTTCCTTTTTTAATTCAACTCATAGCTATTAAATCTTCTGAGTGTCGCAAATTTCCTGGGCTTGTTTCTTATTTTAGTCCTTCTGAAATTGCATTTGAAATAGCCTCATCTCTAACCATAAATTATCACTGGAATTCAAAAACGATTTTGCCTCGCACATATATATTGCCAGACATTCATAAATAGTCCTTCTGCAGAAAAATTTGGCAATTTGAATGACCATATTCGTGGTTCCTCCTAAAATGCATGTCATCTACATGTTTATGTGATAATCATGCAGATACGGTGATGCTGTGAGAGAACTGGACTATGGGGTAGGTCAGATCCTAGCCACACTTCAGAACGCTGGAGTGGCTGAGAACACTTTGGTGTTTTTCACTTCCGACAATGGTGCAGCAACATATGCCAAGACAATGGGTAAGAATAACGTACCTAGATACATACTGGGAAAATAATCCACAGCCAAAAATCAATATTGATGGCTCAGGGCAAGAAATGCCTATCTCCACTTTTCATAGTTTTGAGAAAATGGCAAATGAACATTTTTGTCAACATTTCAGTTAATGTCAAAATCTTGTTTTTCAAAATGTTTTCTAACCAGTCACACCAGCTGTAGTGTTTGTTATACTAAACAACATCAAGTATTCATAAACCAGTACATTACATGCCATTTTATGTGGAAAACTTCAATCCAGCCAAAAGTGGAGATATGCACTTCTGGCACGGAGCCATTCATATGTGAAAACTTGAGTGGAAATCATTAGAAGAAGGAAGAGCAGGAGTTTGTCTAATGACAGTCTGTATGGGTAAAGCCCATTTATACCAACTGACAATAGCATTACAAGAAGAAGAGCAGAAGTTAGTCTAACGACATTCTTATGGCTCAAGCCCATTACACAAGTGAATAATGCACTCAAAGGTTGTGCAGCAACCAGTCTCTAAAATGTGTACAGTTTGTAATGCCATCATGCTTTGGTTTTTGCCGTAAACGCTTTTATTTACTTTAGTTTTCCAGTTGAAGCCAGAAAAAAATAACAGAGATGACTAGTCAATGTTTGTGACCACTTTATGGGGCCAGACTACCCCTCCATTCTAGATTGCAGTACAGAACTGTGGTGTGCACTGCGATTTCTAATTCAGTACATCTTGCATGCAAAGTTGAGCATCAGGGTGCGGAACAGTGCCCTTTTTTTGTCTGCTGTGAATGTTGATCTTAAAAAAGATTTATTCCAAAATACAGTCATATCTTCATCACTAGATTTTACTTGTTTATTTAAGACATTTTAATGCACATAATGACAAAGGCGTTTTACTTTCCTAAGTTGAATTCCTGTTATATCCCGTTTAGAGACTGCCAAAACCCTTTGTTCCATGTAACAATATATTGAAAAATCCTTTGTCACTGTGTGCATTAATGTGAAGCAAGAAACATGTGAAATCTGGTGACGAAATAAAAATTGTCTTCTGAAATGAAGAGTTCCTAAGACCAACACCCACAACAAGTAAAAGCACACTATTTATTTAGCACTAATGCACAGATTTGCATGCAAAATGTACTAAATTGGAAAAAAGGCAGTGCGCACCACAGTAAATACACTACAACCTACAATACATGACTAGTCTATCTCCTTAATGTTGGTATAGCCAGCTGTGCTCCACATAGATGCAAAACAGTGATAGTAGCAACAGCATCAAAACTGAGAGCAATAAATGTGCTTTCGAAAGGAGCAGCTCATGTTCATACTAATAGCAACATCAACAGCATGAACAACAACACACTTTACTTGTTCAGAGCTGATTGATAGTAAAACTGTCATATCTCTTATTTGGTCTCTTGATTTCGAATTATTGGAAACTACAAACAGCAGGAAATACATAAACTTATTTAAAGACGAACTCCAAGTCTATTCCAAAGTTTGCTGATTGCACAATATAGGTGCAAAGGAAATGAAATAAAACTACATTTAGAATTTCTAGTTTTACATTGTTTTCCGCTCATATGATGAAGCTAGAAGTGGGATGCTAATATTTAGAGGTGTTGTGGATGATGATGTTGCTTCAAAGACGCATAGGGTGTTATGATATTTGCAGGTTATACAGACCTTGCAGGTTATCTTGGCTGTACAACAGAAGCATGCCTCTATAACCTTGAAACAAGAGAAAGAGACAAAGAAAATTGAAGATATGACCAATTATTAAACACTGAGATATTTCATTACATCTTTATCACCTTAAACTAGACTCCATTCTGTTCCGTATTTTGATAGTAAGCTTGGAAATGTTACACAAAATGAATGGTAACAAGTGTTGATTATGAATAGAATCGACTTACAACTTTGATTAAAAGGTAATTTAAGCATTTATTACAATATAAATTTTGCACATTTTTGCAAGAAAATCCTACTTCATCAGGCTATGAACAGTAATGAAAAGTAGACAGTAAAAGGACTGATACATGTTAAAGGAAGAAAACAAGTGTTGAGTGAGTAAATACTAGAACAAGAAAGTAAATGAAGGGCTCATGACAAAATGCATGATACACCATTGGGAGAGGTCATGGCAAAATAGACAATAGACAAAGCAAATTTTTTCAGTGAATATTATGTACGAAATACAATAGGTATCAGACAAATGTCATTTTTTGAAGTTAACATTGGCATGTAAACTAAACGCTGCTGACTTAGTAAGCAGAGTTGACTAAACAGTCGATATGATGGATAGCACATTTTGTCATGAGGCTGTTCAAGTGCTTGGCTCTATAGAATACAAACTTGAAACCAACCCTGAAAATTCAGGTGGCAGCAATGGACCATTCCTCTGTGGCAAAGAGACAACTTTTGAAGGAGGAATGCGGGAACCAACCATTGCTTGGTGGCCAGGTTCGATTCCAGGTGGCCAGGTAATAAGAAGGAAGCCAGAACTTTTATATTTGGCAGGCATGCCAGAGAAAATAATTAAAAACCCTTTTGCTGGTCCAGTCAATGGTAATATATTTGGAACTCAAGTTACTCAGCGATCACTGACATTTGTGCACTTTATCTTGTGAAGACCTTTGTTATCACATGAAATAATTTTGGGTGATTCACTAATTTACTAATTTCTTCATCAGCTTAAATATTTGGGAGAATGAATTGATGAAATCACACAATTTTCAATTTACTGGTTTGCATAAATTGTATCTTGAAGTGGCTTAAAGTAATGATATTACGATGTGGAAAGAGCAGCAAAAGGGTTAAAATTAGGTTGTTAATGATGACACATTATTCAACCAGCCTAAAAAAAGTCAGTGTCTTGGATGTGTTGAAATGAATTTGAAGTTTCTACACAAGAACCAAATCTCAGCATAAGTTTTCACCTGAGATCTTATGGTCAGTTTTCAACATCCTTTCCGGCCCAGCTTTTTGTTCCTCTTTGCTCTCAGGCTAGGATTCTGTGTCATCTT
The DNA here is from genome assembly GCA_033807755.1 of Ellobium chinense. NCBI lineage: Eukaryota > Metazoa > Mollusca > Gastropoda > Ellobiida > Ellobiidae > Ellobium > Ellobium chinense. The sequence goes on along the minus strand of JAWQUT010000359.1, from coordinate 122,773 downwards.
TAAAGGGGCAGGAGTAGATATTTGCTTCACAGGCTAAAAGTCTACATTATTTTTCTTTTCCAAGGCTTTAAACTGAGTACATTTTCTTTCCGTCTGACCATTTCTAAGAAAACACAGCTGGAACGTTGGGATTTTCACCCTTTGTAAGCCGCCATCATTCTTGCTGCTTGATGTCATAAAGCCAGAAAAACCAAAAGATGTTGGTACAGATGCATGCACAAACTATCTGGACCAGTAGTCAGCTAGCCTATATTGCTTTTTGATGTCACACAGTATGAGTAATTGCAGCGCACACAAAGTGAAAATCTCAAAATTCCTGCTGCATGTTCTCAGAAACTGTCAGGCGAAAGGAAAAATCTAAGCAGTTGAAATTTGTGACAAAATAATGTGGACTTTCTAGGATGAAGCAAATATCTACCCCTGTCTCTTTAATGGCTTTTGGTTGAAGAGCTTTTCTTATGTCACACATACATATGTTTGCTATCCTTCATAGCACAGTTTTTTTGGGCTGTGGTGCCAAGACAGTTGTATGACTCTTCATATGTGACTTTTCCCTTTGAAATGCCAAGTAGGCATTTCTATGCACTGCATTACAGTGAAATGTTATTGCTGTAAGGATTTGCCTTATACCAGTACATCCATCTATTTGAAGATGAAGTATGATAACAGGATTTTCTGTAGACGGCAATAGTGCAGTTTGCCCTCTTAGATTTTAAAATCCCCCCATCCCCATAAAAATTTATTGAATGTACATTGACATCACCTTCTTCCCTTTATTCCAAAGGTTGCATTACATTAGAAAAACCTAAAATCCCTCTAAGAAATGTGCAAAATCTCCCCTCAAATTTATGACAAGTGGGGAGGGAGTGTCTCCCCTAGCTCACATGGAAAAACACTGCAACAGTATACTTCATCTTCCAGAATCAAATGATACTTCTATTCCACTTTATGTAGTGAGGCATAGAAATCTTACTCTCATATCATCCTTAATGGCCATGACTTTTCAAACAGACTTGAAAAATACAGTCTGTGTAAGACATCAATTTTACCTCCAGCCAAGACCATATGGGCCCAAACAGCTGTGTTATCATGGATCTTTCTTGCATGCACTAATACTTTCTTCCCTGTTGTAACACTGCCCAGGAGGATGACTCCATGTAACCCTGTAGACCACATTGTAAGGATTACATGGATTCATAGTCCAGGTGGTAAGTTACTATGAAATGGATTGTGTGAGAGGAACTTCCAGTAACAAGCCTTTATTTTGATATTATCAGGGTTTGGTATTGAAGGCTGCAACTTCACTCCACGCCTTGATGATCTTCTTTGAAAGTCCTTTGAAAAGATAAACTTAATTTGTGATGTATAATTATGAATATGACTTAAGCTTGAAAGAAATAGAGAGATCAGCAGTGGTTCTGTGCATGCATGCACACGTAGTCTATTATTAATTATAAAAATTACGGTTCTCTCAGAAATGATTTATTGAAAGTTCTCTCTGCATAATCCATTACACAGAAGATATACCCTCAGTTTAAGCACTGTCATTGACCTCCCTTCCCTCTCTGTTAGGTGGGAGTAATGGGCCTTTCCTCTGCGGCAAGCAAACCACATTTGAAGGAGGTTCTCGAGAACCGACAATTGCCTGGTGGCCCAGCAAGATAGAGGCTGGCCAGGTAATCACATTCTTAGAAATATTTGACCTCACCAGCAAATGGACTGCTGAAATATAATCTCTGCTTGTAGACTTCACAGTGACATAGCCTTTTCATCTGTTCACAATTTACAACTTCATATGACTTTGAGGCATAGAAGCCAGGAGAGGGTTAGATAGTTACGTTTTACCTCTTTCAGTAGCTTAGAATATTTCTGAATAACTGTATATCTATCTCACAGTGCAGATGTGGCCATATTCTGTTGGTGGGTCTGAAAATTCCGTCAGTGATTTCTTACTTCACTGCAAGCATATGTTCACCATTATTTTGTTTTGTCCAAAGAGATTCTGGGGTTAGAGTAGACAGCACATGCATGTTATTACTAAAGAACTATTTGAAGGACCTTCAACATCAAAACTATAGCTATCTTATATAGTGTATAACATGAAATAGGCCTGTTTTGAGATCAGTTATGCACTACGTGTACAGTAGTACACACTTTCATTTCTTATAATGTTAGACAAACTTATTTTCTAGTCTACGTCTTGGGCATCTGTATATGGGCAGTCTTAGATGGCTTTCATTTTTTCACGTGTTATTGGAATAAGCTGTAGAAAGCCCAGGTTTCTGGGATAATTGAAGGACATGCCACCTGCAGTTTTAGTCAGATAAAATCTGCAAAATACATTTTCTTTATATTTCCATTGACTTTACTTAGTGTAATTCTGATCACTAGCTGTGGTGTACTGTTCAACAGCATTCAGGATTTTGATTTTCAGTGCATATATGTATGCAGTTTCCATGTGGTGGCAATGTAAACTGTGAAGTATTGTTTAATGTGAACAATAAGAAATGTGAAAAAGAAGTTTTTCTGGTCTGGCTCTTAAAATTGATGGCCTAGGCTTTTTCATGGGGTATAAGTAATAAGCTTTTAAGTTTAATCACATTGGAGATGTTGTAGTGCGAACTTGAAAATCTCCTGACAGTTTTAAAATCTTAGAAGATTAGGCCTAGTGGCCACTATTCAAGCAAAATTGATATAAAATTCTACCCAGTAATTTAGTCTTGCAACCAGAAACAAGCAGTATTGTCATAATCATATTGATGTACCATAAAAACCTGACACAAACAAACAAGCAGCATAAGATGCACCCTCAGTTGACATTTTTTAATAAAAATGAATTTGATGTTCAGATTTTGTTCATAGACGTGATCTCTAATTTTGAATATGATTCTCCTGATGCAGAATATTTGACATTTCTCCTTTCACCCAGAGCCACAAAGATAGCTCATGCAGTTTCAGTATTGCAATGAAAATAAACAAATGAAATTACATCTTCCAGTTCTAATTCAGCTCTGAACAGTATCACATGAAGTTGTAAAGTAATTTCATTGATACTTTCATGAAGTATATGCAGATTTCTCTGCAAAACAAAATGTTTGCTGGGAAAATGAAATTTGCTACCGAGATATTACATGATGCACATGAACTATTCCTCCACTGTGAGGAGAAAGCCTGGCTATGTCACCTACTCACGTGTGAGCCTCACTGTGCAAGTTGCCAGCTGTCTGCTTTAATATCAGTTGTGTGCATCTTTTGGTCGGGAAAGATATAACAAGTACCCACTTCACCAATAGGAGATAAACTGAGTGACCAGGCCTATCTCCCATGCCACAAGATTTAAACTAATCAGACAACTAGGTTGACATTTATGGCTGGGTTAGCTCATCAAGGAAAATATTATGCTAGGTATGGACATTACTCCCACCTGGTATAAGATATCTTTACTTTCATCCCAGCCATTTTTACAAAACTAACCATGTCTTTACTTTATTCTGTGAACCCATTTGATAGTGTAAGCTCACTCTCAGAGACATGCCGTTATTCTATCAGTTTTTTTGTTATGTTCTATCAGTTTGTTTGTTATATTTGACTTCCTTACACTTTTGTTGCAATGTACTGATTAAGAAAAAAAAAATTTCAGCCAGTGTAACATAACTAGAAGAAATGTACATTCTAACTGCATATCAATTTTGCTGCTTATTTGTTTATTTGTTTTCTACTAAAGAACATGCTTGCCTGTTGACAACATTAAAAACAATCCAATAAATACCTTTAGGATCTTTTCCAGTGTTCAGCCTATTGTCAGAAATTAGTCTGAGGGCGATGAGAAGTAACCTGTAAAAGAGCTGCCTTTATCATTTAACATATAATTACTAATGTGAACAGAACATTTTATGAGCTGCCTTTATCATTTAACATATAATTACAAATGTGAACAGAACATTTTATGAATTTGGTTGTTTGGACAGAGTGTTTGTAAGTCGTGTGAAAAAAGGGGGATGAAAGGGGAGGGAGAAGATTACCCTACAGCTCTTTTTTTTGCCAGTGGCAGTCTCAATAAAGAGATTCAGTGTGATTCATATCAGCTGGCTTTTACACAAACCCATTCTTCCATAATTAAAATCCGCCAGTTTATGAACATGTTATTCTTTAAGAGCCAAAATACGACTATGAATTTAAACTGGTTAAGAGCTGTACATCCACAAAATGTAGCTGTGAGTCTCTCACATTGACTACACCTAAAAATGTGGTTGCTCCAGGTGTCGAAGCAGACAGGAAGCTTGATGGATTTCTACACCACATTCCTGGATCTGGCAGGCATTGCGATACCCAAGGACAGGGTCATTGATGGCATCAGTTTGAGATCAGCCTTGCTCAATAAGACAGCGGTAGATAGGTAGGTAGGCAGACCTCCTTGGGAGTTTCTCCATCTTTCTAGATCTCTTCCATCTTCTGCTACACTTTGGCCTGTTTCATTCTCGTTCCTTTTTCAATTATTTCTTTCTCACCACCATATTTGAAATCCTCTCTTTGATTGTACATGTTTGCTTGACATGAGAAGCTCTAGCTAGCCATGTTGTGATGTTGTATGTATGTGAATGATGATAGTTATGTGATACTGCAGTTTGGAGAACTATCTTTGTGAATAAGATTGACTAATGCCACAAAAAGGATTGCATTCATCTGATTGCCATGCATTAGACATAACTTTATTTTCCACAATGACAAAAACATAGAAAATGGCCCACTGAAAAGAAACATTCAGAACCATGATAATACTATAATTATGACACACGCAGTTCTCACTTGCATACACACACACATACATACATAAAACTTTCCAAGCTCATTCAAACATATATGCTCACAGCATTTTCACAAGACTCAAGATCATGAGTGACCATTGTGAGCATATCATAACTATAGCATGATTTACTGAATGGAAGCAAAGGGCTGCACAAAGTAACAAGCAAATGGCCAAAGTAAACAAAGAGCCATAGCAGAGAAGGAACTCAAAGGCAAAGCTTTACTGTAGTTACAATTACATTGTCAGGATAATTTCCATGTTTTACTTATAGTTTGAATGCCATGAGATCTCAATTTTAGTAGTTGATGTAATAGTTTAAATCATAACCTTTTCACAGTTATTTAGTGCTGCTTTCATCCTGTCTCAGTAAAATTAATATTTTTTTGTTCAGTAAGAGTCATTTACATCCTAATTAAATATTTGTTTTCCAGAGCTAATTATTTGTGAGTTTTCTGCAGTATTTCTTTCTTTCGACTGCAGGCCAATATTTTACTATCGTGGTGACCTACTTATGGCAGTCAGGGTGGGACAATTCAAGGCACATCTGTGGACCTGGACCAACAGCTGGTCAGAGTTTAAGAATGTGAGTTGACAGTTATGTGGGCGTGAAGTAGTATATTTGATCATATTAATGATGACGGAGTTTGACAAATCGGCCAGAGGTTTTCAGGTATCTGGAACTATAAAGTGTGACAAGGCAGACTTGTTGAAAGAATTGGAGTCGAAGTTGAGAAAGGAGGAGGAGAAAGAATGGAAAGAGCATATGTTCTGTTGGAGGGGTGGAAATAAAAAAAAAAAAAATCTACATTGGGAGAGAACCAAGGTGTGACATCACACAAATAGAATCCCCCATCTGCTCAGTTTCAACCATTTTGTTAACCAGTATGTCCTTGAAATAGTGACTGCTAGTTAATTAAACTTAATATTGTAGTTAACTTAGATGAATTGGAAATTGTGTCTTAGAAAAGAAACTAGAAATGGAACGTTATGAAGCATGCCATCATTATCAGAAATGCAGTCTTCCTTAGATAAAATGCAGCCGTTTCATGGCTTTGCACCTTTAAAACACTAATGGCAATTCAAAGTGTCCAGAAATAGCAGTTGTTCCTTCTGTGGATGGGAAGTTTTCCTCTGAAGACCATATGTCGTATTGTTTGTGTCAACAGAAGGTTTCCCAGTCTTAGACTAGTATTAATATGTTGAGTTAAAATTCATATCCAGCCATGCCTCTTAAGAAATACAGTGATGTGTGAGAATTAGATGTGCTGACACAGTATAGGCACTACTATGTTGGGATATATTTGAGACTACATGTATATTTTTGTTATCTTTCATGCATGAAATACTTCAGGGAATAACTGCTGTATATGTTAATTTAAAAAAATAAAAAATCATCTTGATTCTTGTAGAGCACCTATGGTCCACACAGTGGGGAGTAGGTACTATATAAATGTTAATTTTTATAATTATGAGTAATAATAGTATTCCATTTATTTGATTGTTGCTTTTTTCTCCTCAGGGAACGGGTGTAGATTTCTGTCCCGGTGAGGAAATTCCGGGTGTGACCACTCATGACCAGACAAATCACACAGCCAGTCCTCTTCTGTTCAATTTAGGGTCTGACCCAGGGGAGAAATATGTCATAGGGTAAGTAGGGACTGAAGTTTTTGTTCCGTCCAAGAATTTCACAAGCTCCATAAAATTTTCTTTCAGTTTATTTTGGAAAGCAAATTTCTGCAGAGTTGTTATTCCTTCTTGGAATTTTTTTTGAAAATAACTGTAGTGTTAATGAAATATCCACACACATCTGACACAGCAGAAATGTGATTTAAACTAGCTCATTTCACTCTTGAAAATATTGAATTGGAAAATCGTGAGGCACATTCCACAAACACTTAATCCATTTTCTGAGGTTTTGGGGAACTTTAGCGCTCACAACGTGTTGCTCATGGCAAAACAAAAACGCAGATGTGGTTTGAAGTGTAAAATTGGGATACGGTAATGAGTCAAACCCAACATTTCTTTTAATAGGGAAAAGAAGATGTGTGGGAGATTATAGGAAAATAAACAACTCAGATCATCAAAACATGACTTAGACAAATGTGGAGTGAGCGTGATGAAATTATTTGCAATCAGGGCATGACTCCCTGCTGACAAATTCCACCAATAATGGCTAGAAGGCTTTGGGATGTATATCCTTGTAAGTTCCTCCAAACAATTATGTATGTGCTGTGAGTCATGTTCCAATTTGCTTAGGCAAGCACAGTGTTCAAGAAGTCAAAGACTCATATGTGCTTGCTTTTTGTGATTCAGTTTATGATTTTTTGTACTTCCTCTAGACCTCATACACAGATCTATCAGGAACAAATGCCTCTTCTCATGAAAGCTGTCCAGCAACACCTGGCCAAACTAAAACGGGGTGACCCCCAGCTCAACATGTGTGATAATGCTGTCATGGTAGGTTTGTGAAAAGTGCATGTTTCATTTGAGTTACTTTTTCAGGAGAGAGAAAACGCTGTATCAGACAATGAAAGAAAATACTGCAAATTTCAAGCTTTGGTGTTTTTATTTTTTTTCACAGTGTCTTTGTGACTTATTTTGTCTGTGACATTTGATGGATGTACTGTACTGGTTTGTAACACACCAAGATAGACAGTCTCCCTATCAATCTGTCTGTAATTGTGACAATTTTCTTTTGTTGAAGCTACAAGCCAGTTGGTCATCTAACTTTTCATTCAGTACACTCACTTTAAATGTCATTTGCTTGTTAGAGTATTCATTTCTATACCTCTTCCAACGGTATTTAGTGGGTGTATTGATCTGAGTCAGGGTTCTCAAGCTTTCCTGGTTGGTGTACCCTTTGATGCTATCATACAACACTGTTCCTGTCTATCTTAAAATAAATCTCCTCATAAAGTCAATTTGTAAGTAATATTTTTGTTGATATAATAATTTTTTTTTTATTGTGTGAATCCTGAAATTTGATATGGTATACCCCTCAAGATAGGTTAATCCCAGGTTCAATGAAAATATCTTTTTTTCATTTCATTTTTAGCCATTGGGACAATTTATCAGAAAAACAATTCAAAATCTGAACCTTCTAAACAAAAATTTTCAAGATAGACTTTGTGATGTAATAGTTCGTACTGGGCAGTAGGTGATACATGTATAATGAATGCCAAAATAACTACCATTGTATTCATGAGTACCCTGTTTCTTCCATCATGCTGAATTTGAGTACTGTACATGGTATCTGTGTCACAAACTATGAATAGTAATTTAGATGAGAAATTTCTTCCTGTCCACTAGAACTGGGCGCCACCTGGCTGTGACAAACTGGGCCGTTGTTTGCCAATCCCAAAATCCAATCCTACGAAGTGTAGCTGGCCCCATTGATTTCATTACGCAGGTCAGTGAATTTGCTTAACTCATTCATTTTTTTTTTGGTCAATTACTTTGCAAGTCTCACTGATTTCTATGTGCTGGTCAGTGAATGTGCTAGTTTAATTGATTTCTATGTGTGGGTCACTAAATGAGCCACATACTTGTGCCTATTTGCAAGTTGAACACAATTTGCAGTAAAGATTGTAACCATTTTATGAGGAGGTATTTTTCTTTATGCTTATGTAAAGGTTGCACATGATTCCATTTTGTCTTAAGATGTCATGTCTGTGTTAAAATTGACCATTACTCATAAATTAACATGGACAGTATGTGTAAGTACCTGAGAAAACAACCCAAATGATGGGAGGTAAAGGTAAACAAGCACTGAGACACAGCACAATAGTGAAAATTTGCAGCATTCCTATCAAAAACAGCATGTATAAATTACGGAGATCTGGCTCAAGTTGTCTCGCTTAAGCGGGTTGCCGTCCCGCTCACATGTATACATTTAAATAGCAAAAATTCCGTTCCCTAGGCATTCGTCTCCCTTAAGGGGGTGTCCCCCTTATGCGGGGGTCACTGTATCTCAAAAACTATTCACTTTACAACTTTAAAGGCCTGTTTGATCCAGAAAAAAAAATTACTCTGCAAGGATACACTGTTATCTGAGTTTTCAGAATTTCTGACATTAGGGATATTTTCTCAAGCACACATGCATATGATGTGCATATTTGTTTCAACATACTTAGTTACTTATGTTTTTTTGTTTTTATTTCAATTTCAGGTGCCAGCTGAAGTGATCCAGGGTATTTTCTCATTATGACAGATACTCATGACATCTGCCAGCTGATTTCAACTTATTTTCCAATTTTATAACTACTTGTACTTACACTTACTATATTTTGGTGTAATGTTTCTATCATATCACTTGCATCATTGCCATAACGCACTTCTGATGAAGTTTTCTAGTCTGCATTGTTCATGCCCTTTTATTTGGTGACTTCAAGCCTGTCTTTTCAGACAAGAATTTCTACTATTTACATCTCTTCATTCCCACTGCAAAGAGTGTCCAAATGTAGGCAAGACTTTATTGAAGTAGAGTACTTTGCAGTGGGAGAAACAATTTTTATGAAATGTATTTTTGCATCAGCAGCTGTTCAGACAGATTTATTATATGTAGCATGTTTTTCTCATTTTACAACCTGGAAACGGAAATGTTTGCTTAATATGCATAGCGTTAGCAAAATTTTCAAAGACTTCGTGTTTAGCATCTGGGTCAAAAAGTGGTGACGTCGGTTGGTATCTCATTCCTGTAAATTTTTTTTTTTCTTGGGTCATTGTTTGAGAGATTCAAATTCTTATGGATCATATGGTATAATAGTAATGAAATTTCTTCTAAATTTTGTGTTTCTACACATACTTATCTACTTCACCAATGATGGTTGCTTTCATTTCAGTGAGATAATTAAATATTTTGAATCTGAGATGGTGTTAAGGAATGGTGTTTTTATGCATTGATAGTCAGTCTCCCATATGGTTTAGGTGATGAAGAAATCACACCGTAAATATCTAAAAAACATCTCAATCACTTTTCTCCCCAGTATACCTATCTATAGAATGGGCGCTGGGCTGTAAGCAGTGAAAACTTATGTAGTGAATCTTATTCTTTGAGGAAAGGTTTGGTACGTCCAGCGCCGAGAGTGATATGATCTGTATTGTATCGCAGTTTCAAGTTAGACTGATGCTTTACAAATATGATCATTTGTGTAGTATAGTCCAATGATGAACCCATCTAAAACACTCAATATCTGTAGTAGAAAGATTTCGCTGGAGGTGTCTACCAAGTGTTTAACTTAATATTACCAATATCTATGTTTTATCGGTAACTTGTGGTCATTCTGGTACATCTTTGATGTTATTGTATCTTCAGCAAACTCCTAGTGCCTTTTTTAAACTTTATAACCACATATTGAAAGTGCAATTCAGTCTCACATTTTTTGTGTACAGTAAATAGTAACCTGTATTAACTCAGTGTAAACTAATGCTGATATAATCATTTAATCAAGTGACTTAGTTTCCAAATCAAGAACAAATAATATGCAGTTTTATTGCTTTGCTATAGTGGTGATGATAAAATTTTAACCACTCATATTATCATAGTGAAATTCATACTAATTAGTCACTGTGACACCGAGCTTGCCACATTTTCACTGTTGTTCAGTTTTATACCTTGTACGCACCTGGAACAGATGAAAAGTGGCCATACAGCTGATTTATATTATGCAGCATCATCTGTCTTTTAAGATTGCAGATTTTACCACATCTTTAAACATGTATATTTGTGCACACACTTTTTTTTTCAAACTCTTTTCCTTTCCTTTTTTTTCAGTTTTGAAGATACTCTTTTTCCTTTGACAGAAGGCGATGTTGATTTAGACGCAGTTTTTTCTGCCATTTCTAGTGACACCTGTGATTTTTTTAACTGTCATCTTGTTATGTTCTACCATACATTCCAGTTCCTTCTTGATGTAAATGTATATTTTTTTATAAATTTTAATATCTTGCAAAGTTTTACAAAGTTACAGCTTTACGTGAGATTTACTGTCTTATACTTTTGTAATTTCTGCCCAGTGGCCATAGACATTGGCTGTGAGTAGCCAAGTGTAATTTTTATCCCAGTCCTGAACATTTTGTTTGAATTTAAACTCAGAAATGCCAGTAGATGAGTGGATTTTATACCAAATCCTAGGTGTTAAAGAACGAGTCTGTAGTTTCATTTCACATCAGGAAGTATGGTCTGGTACATCAGTTTCCAGTGAGGCTTAGCCTGAGTGCAAGGAAAAAAAAACCCCAGATCCTGAATCAAAACAAGGCATTTTACTGAACCTTTCGCAGTGAATTATTTAACTACAAGAATTGCTAACAAACTACAGCTGTAGTACAATTTACTAACACACTTAACACATCAATTTTTTCTCCCAGAAAATAAGCCCTTCCATATTTTGTAGAGCACAGAGATAAAGGAGATCTATAGCTCTTAAGATGCATGTTACATTGGTGGGCTTTTCAATATGTTGCTAATGAGTAAGCGCTAGCAATGTTATTTGGTGACTTCCTGCATCCTAATATATAATTCATCATGCCTTCAGATCTTTGAATATCTTAAGTCTTGCAACACTACACTTCATCACTGAAAGAAAAAGAACTGTTAGAGCACACAGATCTGTCTGTTGCACCCAAAGGACTAAAGACACCTTTTACACTAAGACATGGGGAAGTGGACGAGGTTGGGGAGGTGAGAAAAAAGAAGTTCTATATCATTCTTTATTATGTCATTTTCTGCTAGTTTTCATTTGGAAATGCATGCTGTACCAGTCAAGCAATTGAAGCACAGTATAATCTAAACTGTGGATAGCATAGGTGTTTTTAGAGGTTATTTTAAAACTTATTGCAGGATATCTCAGGGAGTTTGTCAGGACTTAGGTTTGAGATGCAAGTTTTACTAATCAAGCACAATACTGTAATCTAAACTGTGGGTAGCATAGGTATATAGAAGGTTATAGACCAAAACTTGTACTGAAGGACATCTTCGAGAGTGTTCGTCAAGACTTAATTTTGAGATTTGAGTTATACTAACTGAGCACAATATAATCTGGAGTGTTAGCCATAGAGTTGTGTATGTAACTATGGATCATAATAACCATCTCTCATGTTCATGAAAGGCTGTGTGAGTATGCACATACAGTATTTCTGGATTACAGTGCCAAATCAACTTATCCATTGTCTTGTGTCAGATGTGGAAAGAACCAAAATGCAGATTTATGTTAACCCCTTCACTACGTCATGTGTTTGAAGCACTGACAGCAGTATCACAGAACTCTCCCACCTAGTGCCTAACCTGTAAACCAAAGTACCCTGTTAAAGAAGGCAGGATATTCCAGGACGAATATGGGCTTTTGTGTATGTCATATATAGCAAAGGGGTTGAGAGCTTGGATTCATGCATGCAGGTGTAACTATGTATGTGTATTCATTATATGTCTCTTACTCTCAGAAGACAGCTGATGAAGATCACTGGGTAGTAGTACTATAATTTTATTATTTTTCATGTTTCAATGGTTCACACCTCAGAAGTGATAAACACAATTTCTAATTTTTTTAAAATAAATATGCTGCAGTCATGTTGTTCTGCTACCATGTTATGCTGCAGTTATGTTATGGCTTGTCACTGGACTGTGTTCACCTTGCCTGAAAATATTGGCATCCTTAATAATTCATAATGTACTATCAGACTGTTTCTGCTGGAAGAAATGCTCACAAGGAATTATGCTAGTGTGAGGCCAGGTTCCTGGTAAACTAGAAATAAATTTTTACAATGATGCTCTGCTGGTTTCCTGGTAAACTGGAGTGAAGTGCACACAGAGATCACGCATGAGCTTAGGAGCTTGGGTGCAGCGAGCTGATTAACTCAGGGGGTCATGACTATAAGATTTATAAGTTTATAATAAACAATCGTGTCTTGCAGTCAGTCAAAGTGAGACTTGGTCATTTCTGACTCTGTGATAAATAAAGTTCAATGTATATACTTTTTAACAGATGTAAAGATAGTCTTGACCGAGCATTGTTCTGACCCAAGCTGTCGTTGTATGAAATGATGAGGGCAATCTAAGCACAATGGCAAACACAGCAAGATAACAACAATCAATTTTATATTGCAGAACTCAGCTAATCTACCTCACAACACAACTCAAATTCACCAGCAATTACCTACCATTTGCCCATAAGATCATTATTTCCATGTGCAGAAATGATGGTCCTCTTTGATTTTCTTTGCTAACATAAATTCAGTACAGGAAGACTCTGCCCGCCTGATGAAGAGCCTGCTATGTTGGGTCCTATTCTAGCAATATAAGCTTCATTCCAACTAGCGGCAAGACCTGTCACTTGGTACTTAAATGGAAATATGTATGGTCATGCAACAAATTTGCACATTCTTTACCTTTGCATGGTATTAGGTAACATGAGGGATTGCTTTATTTTTATTTTCGTATCTCTGATGTGTACATATCGTCGGTGAAAGTCTCTAACCTCGTAAGTCCGCGATTTTTCAAAAATCACTTTTGGCCTATTAATAACATTACAAGGGGTCTACGACCTTGTCTAAAAAAAACATGCCCTACTATTCTTTAGGTATCTAGAATACGATCTATGTAAAAAAAGAGAGTTTAATACCTGGTAGCCTAAAAACAATTAGTTTTTTGTCTCTCCTGAAAAATTTGCTCTGGTGGACTTACGAGGTTAGAGACTTTCACCGACCATATGTTGGTGTATGAATGCTATCTTGATATCAGAGCACCATGTACTTTGGCTGTGCTGGGATTTGTATGTGTAGTTTTAGCTCAAGGGGGGGAATAAACACACTGTTTGGTAAATAACCAGCTATCTTTGTTGTATTTTTAAAAATTTATTTACCATTACATCCATCTTTGCTTTCTGTCCATTAAAAAATAAACAACTAAAAACAAATATCTTAGATGAGACTTCAAATCCACCAAACAAATTATTTTTACTGTTAATGTACACTTGGTTGCCTCAGTCCTGTTGTTACATGATCATCATAAAAGGAAATTATTCTGACTTCCAAGTATTCAAACAATATAAACAGCCATGAGATGTTTTCATTCCCCACCTTCCAGTCTGTTTACTCTCACTGGCCATGAATTCCCAGCTTTGCCTTAATTTGGGAACTGCTGCAAACTAATCCTTGCTGTTTTTCTGTATAAAATAAATGCCAATAGTTTTCAGTAGTCATCTAATTAGGCCTGAGGTTTTTCATTAAAGTCCACACTTTTATTACTATGAAACCACAACATTCACCCCTTTTTATTTTGAAAGCCCTTCAAAGGCCCATTTCTCAAACACTTGAAAGTGCCAGAATTGGACATTAACATATAGAAACTGCCACACATGGGTAATACAAAACAAGTTTAGACTAAATTAGAGTACGGTCGAGGCTTTGTGAAATTCATGTTCAAAAGTTTCACCTGTGGGCCTTTGGTCTTCAACTGCTACAGCTTGTCACATATCTTTACTGTATCAGAAATAAAAATATCATAAGATCATAAGCTTTCAACAACAGACAAACAACAGAAACATACAAAAATCAAAACAACTGGCTCTGTACTGTAACTTAACATCCCTTAAGTTTATTGTGAACCCAGTCACACTGAAACACTGAAGAGAAAATCATGAATAGTCCATCTAATGTTGAAATATAACATTTTTAAGAAAAAGAGACCATAAAGCAAGTAAATGTTTGGCAAAGCAGCACCCATACCTAAGCTGTGAAAAGCTTTCACAGATGTGCAGAAACTTATATGTAACATCCAGCAAGTTTTTATGTTTTCCCTCCCTGAACATGTAAAAGAAAAAAATCTACAGGACAAATACACCAGTACTTCTGAATTAAAAATCAAGTTTCCATAATCACAAACCACCAGTTCACACACTGTTTCCACAGTTGAGGAAAAGATGGATCAATTATGCACTTATTCCCTAGCTGGAGTTCAGTTTATTTAATTATGTTTGTCTTTACAGCTCTTTCACACTTCTCCCAGAATCCACTTATCGTTGTGAAAGGGTGCTCACACTTCTCCCAGAATCCACTTATCGTTTTGAAAGGGTGCTAACATTTCAAAGCAACCTGCAAGATTCTTTTATAGTGTGACAGCCATGAACCAGAGATCTGGTCAAAGGTCAATGATCAAGCATTAACATGCAGCAGAAATGCATCATGAGACATTTTTGGTTTCTATTGACAAGTATTTTAATAACTGTGACTAGCTGGCAACCATATTCACCTGACCTACATCACAATTCCGCCATGTTATGGGTAAACGACTGTATACACCAAATGAGATCCATGTCATCTTTTGGCACCTTTGTATAGGCCCTAATGTTCATTTTTACATCTCTGTTATTCCCTCATATGTTTTATGTTGTTTCCAACATAGCCACCTACTTGTGAGGTGCAACGTGAAATCATTTCGTATCCCCTGTGAAATTTTCATTTTTGCATACACACATTTCCATAAAATGGCTGAACTGTAAATCGCTTCTGTTTACCAAATCACAATCGTTTATTTTGTCAATATTCCTCAACAGTCCTGTAACCAGGATCTAAATTGTAGGTTACAGTACTATTGCATGGCAATTTGATATTGTAACTGCAGAAAAAGCAAAAAATCATAAAAGCACCAGGTATCATCTGGCAGTAACACTGAAAGCTAACATCATGATAATGGTATGAGTCAGAGATGAGTATATTGATATGATAATGGTGACTGATGAAATGGATGATTGTGACAATGACAGCAGAATAAATATCACCTTGAGAAAAAAACAGTGACCATGAACAATAAAATAAGAGCCACAGGTTTGTTTCCCTTTATGCTGACAAAATAATCAAATTTGACAGAATCTTAAAAAGAAAACCTGTCCATCACCACAAGATCCCTGTACCACAGACAAAAATGGTTCACCCATTTAAAGTGATGGACCCAATATTCTCATACTGTACTTATCAGCCATTCCTTGACAAAGTTCACAAAAATGGTTTCTTAGTAGCGGTCAGACTCTTTATTTTCTAAGCCATCAAGTTCACATAGCCGGTTGCTGAGCATTATTTTGACATCAAAAGTATACTATACCACCAGCTGCCAATGCAAACATACCAATTCTCTTCCACCACAAAATAAATAATACAGCACCCTTTCCCATTCAAAGATACGAGGCAAAATAACTCAACAGTCTTGAAACAGAAATTAACTCTAGTAACACTGGACATCTGCAGTCCACGCAATGACCTCACCAATGGTGGGTGTTCCAGTGGCAGCCGACACCCTGCTTAGCCTTGAAGTTTGTGGCTCTCCTGTGTGTGCGAGGAAAGTACAAATTTGTTGCAAGTGTTTCCTGGCTTGCCACTAACGTGAATAAATTTGAAACAAATTTTTTTTCGGGTAGACACCAACGTGAAAAAATCTGATGCCCGAGCTTCAAGGACTAAAACGTTGAATAAGAAATTAAGACAAACAGGTTAAAACACCTTGCGTCAACTGAAATTGCAGTAAACTCACTTGTTCTGTCTGCGACACAGACCTGCATTGCAGGTCTCATGAGAGTTGGTCCCATCATCTTTCAATATTCCTACATGAAATTGTCAGTCTGCCTCTATCCACCATGTTCAATAAATAATAAGTTTCACATTTTAAACATCCTGTGCTTTTTATGACAGGTAAGACCTTATGTCGTTAGTGAAACAAAATATATCTATACATCAGTGAAAAGTTCGGCATTCCGATCAAAAAAAAAATTGGGGTGGCAGACTCTGATCATGGGCTTTCTGTAACAGTGCTACTGTTATAGGATTTTAACATTCTGGAATGTTATGTCATTGTCCATGCCATGATCAAAACCCAAAAGTGTGTTCATAAGTTTTCTACACTTATGAGGTTCCGATATGGCATCGAAATTATGGCAGTATGCTGAACAGCCTCTAGAATTAGACAGTCTTTCAACAAATATACTACAGCCTATCAAAATGGAGCTTCGGTCACTTTTTGATAAACTCAAGTTATTGGTCTGATATGAAAGGTTAATACGTGCACCTTCATTAAATAAGCAAGGTTTTGAGCCAGCATTATTTTGGCCTGAAATATAATTGAAGTAACACAGGGTCTCCCCCAGGCACTATAAAATATTCTGAGAAAACTATAACTGAAGAATAATTTTTCATTAGAAAAGTCACATATTCTGCTTTAGAGAAACTCAAATTTATCCATGATTAATTACCATTGGCCCATAAACCCAACAGTGTTTTGTAAAGAAATCACTTTACACTCAGTTTCTGCAAAAAACAGAAATTCAAAACAGGATGTGCACTATCAACTTCCCAGCCTGATATGTCACTACCTCATTTAGCAACACATGCATCATTTTGACTGGCTGCAATACATTTATCCATGCATGCTAATACTGAATACTGAACACAGCAAGTAACGTTTCACAAGGGTATATGATAGCATCTATCTGTATTGATGCCAATACAATATCATCAAAATGATATACTATATCTTTAAGCACAAACTTTAAGCTTGGAATTAAAAGTGTCAATGGGGATCATCAACATGTACAATAGTGTCAGCTGCCGATGACAAAATTTTCACGTCATGATTAACATACATGTTTCTGTTCAAAACTGAAGCTAACTTTACCATTCTTTTCATCTGCTCGTTTATTTAAAACCGGCTGTTTTTCATTTTTCTATTTTTGATTTTCAGATAATTTTTGACATTCTGCTATGTCTGATAAACAATACACATGGGGAAGATGCAAAGAGGTCTTGTTAATATCATTAAAATGCCTACTGGAGAGTTGGTATACCTGACAATATGGCTATGTATAATAGTGTAGAAGTTATAGGTTTAAATAATATTACTAAATTCACATTCTCTTCTTCTAATTGGATCTATTTCTTGAAAACTTTCTCCTGTTGCCAAATACATCTGCATGTGTTCACTCATTCTTTTCATTCTGACAGGGTTTAAAGCAATACTAAAGGGCAAACCCTTGCATGTGAATGGGCAGGGGCTTAAGTATCTAACATACAATAAGTATGCAGAGTGAGAGACAGAAAGCATAAAAAGTCATCAACACTGAGAAAACATAACATACAGATGACTCCTCATGATCATTATTTTCATCTGTTGCCTGCTTTAGCAGTAAATGTAATTTCTAATCTTCTATTTGGACTAGCTGTTAATTCACTTACTTGTTAGATGTTGTCATCTCTTTGGCTCTGTTTATCAGGCATGTAAATATTTTCAGGAAAAATGCCTGAACTCTCTCGGGGCACCATAAAGCACGTAACACATCTGTTACCGCAAACAAATTAAGTGTTCATTAAGTTAAACTACATCTATAAACATTGGTTCAGAGAACAGAAATAAGGCAGTAAAATATTGACATATTTTGATACGACATCCAGCTCAAGTGCTCAGACCATGCATTCTTTGGTACTTATGCACTTCTAACAATTTAACATATTAAATACCTGCATTGGAGTTGCAGAACTGAATATGAAGCCAAAGAAAAAAGCCTGAGGTCCTCCTAAGTCTGGAGATTTGCATCCCTGGTTTACAGTGCCTTGGGAACAGACGAACTATTCAGACAATGACTCGGGCTCAAAGCCTTCAACTTCAAGTACCACAGGTGACCTTCCACCCTCACTCCTCTTGTGAGCTTGGTAAGACCCCCTAAGAATTCATCGCTTTCCGCACGAAAGGGCATATCCCGATTTTTGACCGTTTTGAGTTATCACCACTAGTACGTAGTGCTATCTCAGAACTACGTTCACATGAAACGGCGTATCCCTAGCTCAAAGAGTAACGAAGATATAGCATAAAATTCCTAAGGGCTTAAGCTAACTATCAATATGATCGAATCAGACGTAAATCGCTCTCCTTAAAAATATGAAAAACAGGGATACGCCCTTTCATGTGGAAGGCGACGAATTGGAGCATTCTTCTCTCTCCTTAGGGGTTCCCCTATTTGATCAAATCTTGCCACATACATTTAACACGTCTTAACCAAAAAAAAAAAAATCATAAGGCATTGTATGCCTAATTTGATTTTTCCCAGCCACCAAAAAAAAAAAAAGAGAAAACCACAAATAATAATTGACCTTTCATAAGCAATATTTACAAAACTGTGTTAGATACTAAAGTGGGACTCTTAGAAAAGTTGGTATTCAAACATTCAGAATCTAATTTAAAAAAATCTGTTAAGAAAAAATATCATTAAAAAATGTGCAAGACTACCTACCAGTAAAGTCGTGGCAAAAAGGAATAACGTGAAACGAACTGCAAACACTTGTCTTCCGGTTTCTCATATTTCAAGAACTCTGACAATAAGTTGTAGGCTAAGACCATAATATCATCATGATAACCATTCTGTCATTGCACCTTAAGAAAATAAGAGCACATAGGCATACAAAGTACATTAGAGTGCTGCAACGTTCCCAATAGAAACGTTTCACCACAGTCATGAAAAAAAGATAATTTTGCCTTGCGTATTGGTGCAGGATGCAATGGTAAGGCATTAAAAGCCACAATATGGGGCGTTTTCATTACAAATTACTGTTGATTTTTCAAATTGTTTACTTCTAAAGTGTAATCCAATCACTTGCCAAACACCTAAATGGTGCATCTTTAAAAACACAAGTCTTTTGTGAATTCTTCACTGTTTCTTTGACTTCTTTGAAATGTGATGTCACAAATTTCAGCTTGTACAGTAGACAATGGTTAAAATGAAATGCTCGGGACCAAAGACTTACGTTCGAGTTAAACAAATCCTTTTGTTTTAGTGGTACTTATAGTTAACTGTTGCATACATTATCTCTTTTATACTGATATGCTTATGTCCTCTTTAGTCGGACAACAGCAGCATTACCAGAGAAAGCCAAGAGTAAACATATCTTAACTCATTGGAGTCGAGCCTTAATAAAATATTGCAACACCTGTGGTCGCACTATTTTTACCACTTTTTAGATACCTGTATTTTGTAAAGTATTTGGAGGAACCTAGCATACCTATACATTTTTTGTGAGTTGAATATGTGATCTGCATGATGAGTGCAGTGATTTTTGACATCATTTGCTGAGTTTTCAGATATTAGCTGGGTTTAGGTACCTGTATGGGGTGATTTTTTATTTTTTTTTTTTTGACTCTTCCGCCACATTTCATCGTCACTGTTATCAATAATTTGTCTTCCATTATCTTCGCACAACAAATCACTTTCCTCATCCGAACCTTCCTCCATCACCAACTCTGTAACTTCGGTCGTTTTCAGTTTATGACTTCGCCCAGCCATCGTGTGTCAACAAAACGGAGTTGAAAAGGGCACGGCCGGGCACGCTTAAAAAAATGTATTTTCCCCACCAAAACGAGTTCCAATTCACTAAGGGAACTCATTCTAATAACAATTAGGGCTATGGATCATAGTGTTATTCTTAGTTGCCACCCTTTAACCGCACAAGACACAAACGAGCGCTATAAATATTGCCGCATCGATACATGCGGCACGACGCCAAGAGCTGTAAGAAGTGCCGCAAACCGTTTTGCGGCACGACTCCAATGAGTTAAACATCTAACTGGAGTGATGAACCACTCCATACTGGAATCACTTGCCGATACGTCTGGATTTCAGAAACAAACATTCATTTTTTTTCCTACAGATCATGACCATGTAACTTGACACAGCCTTAAAAAAGCTGTTGAAGGTTTCCTACCTGATGTACAAAAAAATCCATCCACAAATAGTAGTAAGTTACAAATCTCATAATGCATATTAACCTTTTCACACTGCACCATGCCATTTTGGAAGGACCCACTTCACAATTTAACATACCATAATGAGCTGCACCAGCAGCTCCTAACTCTGTCTTACTTTACCCACCACAACATTTCTCCTGAAGCATGCTCAGTTTCATATTATGGTGCACATTTGTTCTTTTTGTTGTTTTTTTAACTGCAGGATTATCACACTGCAATCTTTGCTCCCATTTTAACTAAACATTCATTTAAGAGTAAATGTGGTGCTGTGGGGAGTTAAGAGAAGTGAAAAATTAGATGTGAAAAGGTTAATACACTCAGTGGTAATTTTCGTACTGGTGAGATCTGAAATTTTATATTAAAAGAATTATATCCATTATAATGATGTGGATATACAGTTCTTTCACTGAAAAACACCAGAAATGGTCAGTGTAAGGTTATCACAACAGAATTTTGAAAGTAATTGGCAGAAGAGCCATGCTGATTCACAGAGCAGTCTCAAGCCTGCGACCACTTATATGGTAACCCACAGAGAAAAAGACTTTCTACACATTTCGAACAGAACTTCAAATCACTGTATCATCACAGTCATAGGCAGTTCCCCTATCTCATTTGAGTGCATTAGACAATGCAAGAAAATAATGCCATTCTCAAGCTTTGGTACTATATTGTGATTTACTTTGTCTGTGACAGTTGATGTAGGTATTGGCTTGCAACACCACATCCATTAGTCACCATAATATAGTTTTGATTGTAAATGCATAACACTGCCCTATTCTGCTGCCAGAAGAAAAAAAAACTTGTGTCCATGAGGTCCATCATTGCACTATCAAGTCAGCATCATTGAAATCAAAAGAAAAAAACTTAAAGACTCGGAGTTCGCAGAGTCTGTTAATGCACTAGCAAGTTGGTGTTGCCAACTCCTACACATCTTCAAATTCCACCTGAAGTTCCATCATTTTGTTGCTTTCAGGAATAAGATTAAAACTGCATCATTGGTTATAATGGAGATTACATGATGTGCAACATATTACCATTACATGGATTGGAGTTGTCATCTTACACTGCACAACAAAGTGCTGAAAAAAGCATATTTCACCTTTGGTGATGACAATCTTCAGACAACTGTCATTTACAGTAGCACAGACCTGATGTTTCATGCCTGTTTCTTAGATATACCATATATGCACAATGCGAGCAAAACATTTATGGATTTTTCGTTCTGATACATAATTACCAGGAACTAAAAGCCCCCTTTGGTGATAGTGTGGAATTATGCATAGAGACTCCACAGCACTTATGGTGGAAAGTTGCATACTATGTGCTCTGCATTACAACCTCTGGGAAAGGGTTGCACCTCCCCACTGACAACCAGTCCTCAGCACCATCTCATACCATTCCCACTTCTCAGCTAGCCAAAAAGAGACAAGAGCCCAGGGTTCCCAGCGGCAGTGTCTCAAAGTCTCCAACAATAATTATTGAGACTGTAAGGTAAAATAATCCAGCATCCATTCAAAACAAGGTTTAACTCTTTAACCCCGGAATTTTATTTCACGTTCAGACGTAATTTTTCAATTTATCAATTGGCATCGGACGGTGGCAGCGTCCGCTCGGGGATATGTGACCTTTCACTGGACGGTGCCACCGTCCGCTCGGGGTTAAAGAGTTAAGTCACTTTCTGACTATTATACGTTACTGATATTGTATTTACATTCAATGTATGTAATTTTATGAGGTGTAAAAGGGTTTGATATAGCATTATTCTGGCTTAAGATCTGTTATTTTGAAATAGTAAGCATTCATCCCCAGGACATGGCTAAAATTCCAAGACAATCACAATTAAAGGGTAATTTTACACCATTATTGTATAATGTACCTCATAAAAAATCCATATGTATCTATAAGTAGTTACTATTCACCCATAAAATCCACATAGTTGTGCATATAAATGATCATCAACAAATCCACTACTAACAAAAATTTGGGACCAGATACTTTGATTCCAATTCTAGTGACATAAGCCTCATTCCCACTGGCTGCGAGACAAATTGTTTTCCCTGAATTTCTCAGATCTCAGAGTGTGACCTTTACCAAGATCCCGGTGATATCTGATAGTAAAGTTTAAAGCTAAAAAATTATGACTGCTGAAATTAAAACTACAACAGTGACATTTGATTTTCAGTTCCATAAACCACATAAAAAAATATTCTATGCTAAACCTTGTGCCTTCGCAAATCAATACAGAGTTCCTTCAACATGACACAGAGCTGAAGGGATTCAGCCCAGATGCTACAGGTTTGGTAAAGAAAGCAAAGGAAATTTCATTACCAGTAGCCATATGCATAAACTTTGCATTAAGAAACGTACTGTGTTAACTACAGCGAATACTATTAATATTTTGTGAGTTTCCTGTGGTGACCGCAGGATGTTAACTAACGTTACGGATTATGCATATGGCCACAGAGAAGGTAGTTTTGCTGTAACCTTTTCTGTTATTATATATATCTATAACACAGCAGCTTCGCCAGTTTCCAAAATCACAGATGCATTATCCTCTTTCAGTTAATAGTGACCTCTCCCATCGAAAAAGCTCCCAGTCCATCAGCTTTCTGGGCTGTCTAATTTTTTATTTTTCTTTCCTTTATAGACATAGCTGTAATTTTCCTCCAGGGCTGACTGTCTCTCACTCTCTGCAGACTCATCATTGAATGTGTTGAAACCCTGGGAATGTAATAATGAAAATGGTGAATGATGAGGAAGCAAACAACTACAGCAAAAGGGACCACAATACTCTCTTTTTCTTAACATTAAGAATGCATTGTCAAAATACTTGAAAATGAAAAACCCTGGATGCTTTCAAGAATCTACTTAATCCTTTGAACTCTAATCACCTGAGTTCCCCCCCAAAGATTTATACCTGGGATTATGATGCATTCGTTAGGTGTGGTGAGATCCTCCATGCTACTGAATTAGAGCTGCAGGATATAGTGATTGCAACAGCCAGATGGATTACCAGTGTATGGTACAAGAGATTAAAACCAATTTATAAAAGGAATAATTTGAGTAATTTTTTTTTCCAGCTTCCCCAGTGTGTTGCTAACACATAAGTAATAATGTAACAATGTAAGAAATATTTGCTTGTGTATGTGTGCTTGAGTGTATAAGTCATTTAAAGCAAAAGCCTATAAGAGAACCAAATATTCTCTATTAAATGCTATGAACCCACAGAGGGGATGAGCTTTATAAAAAATATACATGTAACGTATGGGATAACTGTTAATTAATTAATAAAATGTAGGAGAAAATTAAAACTGATATGAAAATGGTTAAACCAAATATACCACTGCAATGAAAGGAAACGAGAAGCCCCATTTATTTTCCTCTTTTCAGGCATCTCTGTCTATACTGGAACTCTGTTTAATCTGAACATAAGTCTTTAGTCCCTTAGATTTCACATTAACTGGTGTCTACTATACAAATTATGCCCAGTATCAAAATCTATAAATTATAAAACTGAAGTTATGAGAAGTAATGAAAGGAACAAAAACAGAACACCATATGAACAGACAAGGTTTTATAAACAAACAGGGTCTTAGCATTTCATTCATGTTCGCACTGCTTTTAGCAGTTTCCTTTGACAAAAATATTTTCACCAAATAATTTGGATTTTTAATCTGTATTGCTTCATATCTTCATTGTCTCTTGTATACCATCTAATTACTATGACAACAGAGACGATAACATTAATAAATCTAACACAGTGGCTATTGACTCAAGGTCTACTCACAAAAACAAAAATGAATCTGTTTGTCTTGCCATCTTCATCCTCCTGCTGTATGACATGCACCGTCTTCTCACGATTAAAAGAATGGTCTGCATCAAATGTCAGAGGTTGAGAATCTGCAATGATGGGTATTGATAACATGGATGAGACTGACTGCTTGACTTCAAATAGGTTTTGTGCAAACAGCCAAAACCAATTTTTCCATATTAATCCAGACCTTATCCATAGCTAAGTAGCAATTTTCTATAGGTGAAAAACCATGCGTTAAGCCAAAGGAATCAATAATAACAATTCAAATGAAAAATTAAAATATTTGTTTTTCTGTTGTTTACTTTAGTGCTTAGATTTGGTAAGCAAAAGCTGTGTATAACATATGTGTGTTTCACAAAGTATAGATTAAGAAAATGACAGCAGTAAAGAGAATGTCTACTAGATTCACAACATTCAGACTAGACAATAAATAAACAAAAATTAATTTATTAACAAGTAGAAACTGACAGCCTAGTCAGACTTTAGGTTACTGACTCCTAATACGATGAAAAATAATGTTTCATCATATGCTTTGGGAAGACAGTAAAAACATCTGTCCTTTGATAGATTATGGAGAACGGGCCCTAGATTTGTGAAAATGCCCGTGAATAAGGATTTTGTAAACTAAACCTGATGTTTGGATTATTTATTTCTGTTTCAGTGTGGCCTTCTGTGTGGAACACTTGTCTTTTAAGGAAATGTCTTTCGATGTATTGGTTCACAGCTTGAACACAAAATGAAAGACCTATACTTTAAACACCATTTTTGATAGGCTCATTGAATTCTGCAAAGTATTAGTGATTGTGGAACTCCTTGTGAGTGACCTTAGAGAAAACAGTTTATTGGCTCAAAGAGGGAAATTGGATTAGGCCTCTGTAACCTTAAGGACCCAGCCAAACCTTCCTACAGACCTGACTGTAACCTGTGTTTCTCATACTCCTTCCGGACACTTTCTTCAAGTAACTTCTGCACATCCTTTGGCAAATCAGCATCATCGTCATTTATTTTTTTCAATGTAATCTCCAGTTCAGGTTTGCCCTCATCACCCTCTGCAGCAGCAGCACCAGCATCAGCTGCGCTGGCATCATCCTTTGCAACATCATCCACCTCACTAGGATCAATCTCTGCATCTTCCTCATCAAGAAACTCATCTCCATGTCTAGTGTGCAGACTTGATGGGGCTTAAAAACAGATAGGGGGAAAAAAAACACAATGAAAAAAATCCAAAGAAGTGCTAAAGACATTACAATGTGTTGCAGTGGTAAGGCGCTTTAAGGCATAAAGTGTGAACCCATTGGTAAAGCAGGTGACTTCACCTGAACAATTTTAGCTTGTCTCTCTCTGCTTACACACAAGCAATATACTCACTTAGGTTGAAGTTACTGCTAAGGCTGATAAATTTTTCAAGTCACTGCTTTCTTGTTCATAGGGGCATAATGAATTCAGCTGTGGCATGTTCTAATGCATTTGTCACTTCTACTGCCAGTTTAGGTTAAATTTAAGCAATACTGCTAAGGCTGATAAATTTTTCAAGTCATTGCTTTTTCGTTCATAGGGGCATAATGAATTCTGCTGTGGCTTGTTCTAAAGCATTTGTCACTTTTATTTTCAATTTAGCTTAACTTTAAGCAGCACTGTTTGAGGTCGGGGTTAGAAAGAGATAGAGTCTGCCAATGAGCTAACCTTTGTTCTCCGAAAATAGCTTGTGGCCCCAATTTGGTGTCCATTGAGGTGGGTCAAACAAAGAGACACGATAAAAACTTAACTTATCATGGGCTTTTAAAAGTAACTCAATTTTTTAGCTCAGATGCTTTTTTTAGCTCAGATGCTTATCTTCAATACCGATGCCTGGGAATGGCCTATGAAAATTAGGACCAAAGACAGCAGTCAACACTATATAGTAATATATAGCAAAAATATTTGAGCATCTGTAACCTCCTCACTGTTTTTCAGAAAAAGATGGATTTGGTACATCACGGCATGACTCTGTCACCATTCATGCAAATGGATAGAAGTCCCACATATCATATATAAACGGCTGTGTCAGATCAGTGGATTCTCACCAACACTTGGTGATTATTAGGGATACAAGTGAGTGGGGAGTGGGTCCTTGAATATGTAGGTTGTTAAGGGACATGAGGCATAAAACCCTGGCAGGCTGGCAAGAGAAACGTTTGCACTGTTAAAATTGATACAAAAGCTACATGACTTGATCATAGAGTTTGCGCTGTATGATATGGGACAACACAAATTGGAAAAGAGGTNGGGTGAGTATCAAGAGAGTTGATGGGATAATAATCATCAACAGAGCATCATACTATAAACTAGGGGTCATTCAGGTATGTGTAATCGGAAGATATGACTAGGTCATTGTTTTTCACACTCAGATCCTGCAAAAACTAATGGTAGTGGAATGAAGTGGATGCAGCGTTAACGTAATGTGTCCAGGTAGTTTTCAGCTGGATACAAATTCTTCAACAACAGCACCATTTACCATGAATGACTCTCAGCAAAACACATTTCAAAAAGTAAACCTGCTTCCTGAAGTTAGATAAAGAATATTACATAGTACTGATTGACAGTGTTATGGAAGGCAAAAGGACAGCAACTGTTCCTACCTTGAGTTTTCTCAGTTACTGATACTGGTGGCGCCTGAATTTTATCATGCAGATCATTGACACCACCACCTGATGGTTGAATCCCTCCATCTTTATATTGGCCACCAACTGAAAAGTATAACAAGAAATAAAGTACCCTGACACGCAAACCACTTTTAGAAATTCACCAGACAACTGCTTCTCCCATGTTCCTGAGGAGTTCCAATTAAGTGAAGTTGAAAGTACAACTATTCCTGTACAGATCTGGAGAGCTATGAGATTCAAACTTAAAAGGTCCTAATCTAAATCATTGTTTGACATGACAGACCAATCTAAAATGCTCTGGAGCACTGTAAGATAATTAAGGACAATCTAAAGCAACATAAAATTCTGATAAGTAGACTTTATAAACTTCTGATAATTAGACTGTAAAGGACAAAATACTCTAAATTTCCAAGACAACCCAATATATTGTACAGGTTAGGATAGTCTTCAATTATATGGAATACTCTGTACATTTATCAACCAATCTGAAATAAACAAGACATTCCCAGACCACCATTTTAAAACAACCTGTGACACTCAAGTTTAGTCCTGGAGATATTTTGGAACAATTTAAAGTATGTTTATACCTATAACAAAGAAAACTTCATAAAAACTAAAGTTAAATTAGGGTCTGCACATAATTAACAGAAAACTTTTGACAAATAAATAATGAATTTATTTTTAAAAAATGATTGACATTTTGTGTTCAAATACTTCTATAGTATTGACAAATAGAAGAGGAGACATACAAAGACAAGTAAGTGAACAGGATTCCGACAGCCAACACAAACAGAAATAAAACAACTGAGAGACACAGTGAAAGAAAACTTCATAAACATGTTTTAAGGCCCATTTACACGTAGCAATTTATCCCCGTGATCCGTCCTGAGCAAGGATCATGGCGAGAAATTGCCACGTGTAAACGCAAAATCGCATGAACTCAATACGAAAAATCGCATGTCCCCAGTGCTTGATTTTTTGGGCGTGCGATCGGTAGCCACTAAATCACGTGGTGGCTTCCTTTGATGTTTTCGTGAGTGGGGTGATTTTTAATTGCAAATAAATAGTTAAATACTCATCCTAGTTTAAAACTGATGATATTTTCGTAATCAGCGTATCAAAATTAACAAAGTCTACACGTACAGACCCCGATTTAATGCTTATTTAATGCTTTATTCAAAAGATTAAAAAAATGGTGATTATTAAAATGGCACACCTTGTTTTGCACTGGCACTGTGTTTGAGTGCGTGTTGCTACCGGGTCATTTGCTTTACCTACGAGTGATTTTTCAACACATTTCTCTAATGTAGAAGCATTATTAAGAGAAAAACCACTGTCATTTCACTGTTGAAATGAAAGAAATCTGCTTTTGCATCCAATTCACTGCTTTTTCACGATTTTTCCACTAACTTACTAGCGGCGAATTTTGTGTTCGTTTGGTTTGAAAATGGGTTGTCAATTGGCCACCTACCCCACCGTAGCAAAAATCCGTACAAGTGGCAGACTGGCATTGCGTCACGGGATTTGTATCAATGAGATTGCCACGTGTAAATGGAAATAAGTTGGGGAGAAACTGCGTAAGAGAAGTCACGAGTTGTCTCGCATGCGACCAATCCCCATGTGTAAATGCCCCTTTAGATCTATATTTTCCAAATATTTCAATCTTCTGCTCACCTTCTTATGAGACAGAATGACACAATAAACTGAAAAAGTACAGGTCCCAAACAAACATACATATGCACAAACATACACAAAACAGTTCACACGCCACATTTAAAATCAAGAGGCCTTCACATAGACAGTATGCTTATACGCTTTAGAGTGTCCCTTGTACTGTGTATTTTGCTAATATATATAATGTATTTTGTGTGTCCTAGTTTACCAACCATTTGGCTTTCCCTGTGGATATTCTACATCCTCCTCTTCCACAATGCCATCATCTTCCCACTCTTTCACATGGCTGCTCTCATCTGTGACAATTGTTCGCTTCTTTTTATCTTCCTCGTCATCATCATCATCATCATCATCATCATCATCTTCATCATCTTCTTTTCCATCCTTCTGTCCAGGTTTCAATTTGCCCAGCTTCTTGTCCATGGAAGAAAGCTCTGAAAATTTCACAAAATCAGAAAATATCAGAGACTGTGGGTGTTATCACCCGAAATAACAACATGTTAACAAGTTTTTTTGGTTTTTTGTTTGTGTGTGTATGTTCAGTTCATCTACAGATATTTTCTAGTTTAAGTAAGCAAAGCTTCAACAGCACACACTCGTTAAATGTAATGAGTATTTAACATAAAAAGACTATGATCTAGAATGTGTTACCTGTCCTTTACTCTCAAACTTCCCCAGCAAGAAAAGAAAAGAAAGGAAAACTGTCTCAAAATTCATCTCACTTGTTTTCTAGAATGTGTTACCTGTCCTTTACTCTCAAACTTCCCCAGCAAGAAAAGAAAAGAAAGGAAAACTGTCTCAAAATTCATCTCACTTGTTTTCTCTCCCTCTCTCCCCCCCCTCCCTATCTTTCTTTCTCTCTCTCATACCCTCTTTTTTTTACTCACTCAGTCCTCACCTTTCTCTGTATCTCTGCCGTGTGTTTCTTTACTAGCATACTGATGACATTACACAGACCTAACATGTACTCTCCCATAACATTTTTCACCCATTTTTCACACGCATCATACTGCCAGAAAAATAGTTCTCTCTCTCCTTCCCATGATTCCTCTTATTTTTCCCTCACTCTCTCTTGTCTCTTCTTCCCTCCCTTTCCCGCCTTTCTCTCTGCCCCTTCCTTTGTCATCTTCCCTCTCTCTCTGCCTCTCTCTCGCTTTCCTTTCTAAGCTCCCTTGCTTAACTCCTACCTCTCTCAGTGTCATGTAACTTGTTGACAAGCTTGTCCAGGGTGTTTGACAGTCCAGAGATCAGAGTCCTGTCAACTTTGACACCCAGTTCTTCCTCCGCCTGCAACATCAAAGACATCAAAAATGATTACCATTGTCAGGTGGCAAAAAAACCATTACATATACAGCATAGGACCAGCAAAAATGCTCACTTTAAACTAAAATTCACATTTCTCATTTTTCGGGGAAAGCAACTTGTACATCACACAATACTGTTATGATGACAATGACAACAGTATGGAGAAACTGCTGAAAACAAAAAGGCGGGTGGGTGTTGAGAATACACGTGACAGATCAACTAACTTCGCGATCACACCCCACTTTCAAAACCATTCGGAACATGATGCCATTGGGTATTGCTACATTCGGGAGCAAAGATGTTGTGAGCCTAAGATAGGCTTAGTGAATACAGTAATAAATGTTACCACAACAATGTGGTGATTGGCCCACAACCCTGCGATTCAGAGTTCATTTTAAGCCAAAGTCTGAGAGAGGCAGCTGACTTTATCCATACAAAATAAAGAAGAAATAGGTCCGGACTTCAGCACAAGTTCACTTCAATAGAAAATTCAATCATCTGAGTTCACTTCTCCTGGTTACACTTTACAGACATGGGATTCTTCCAGAGTCATTTCAGAAGAAACAAAATTTGGCTTCCAATAGTCATTCCCATAAACCAATGCATACAAACTACTACAGTGTATAAAGGGCTGAAATTATACAAAAAAAAAATCCTAAAAATTGAGGTTATTCATATAAAAGCTCCTATTTCTTTCTGAAATCTATGTTTTTTAACTGGCTGCTGGCTGTAGCTTTAAGTCAGTGTTTGAGGATTTCCTCTTTTCCGCTGATGAGTCCCAAGACTGCTTATAACAAGGAGTAGAAGGAGTATCTTTGAAAGTAATTAAAGGAACACACAGATTTCTCCACTGGCGAGACCTTTTAAATTTTTGTACTTTCATGAGAAAATATGAAAGGTCGAGCCTTCAGAGAAATCTGTGGATTTCCTTATGCCAGCAAAAGTGTCTGTTTTTCCCATGCAACTTTGCATGAAGGCGCCAATATGAACCAAACTGGTATCCAAAACAGGCATACAAGACAAATGTACACTTCAGCAATAGAACGCTCCAAAATCCCCTTGAGATCCAATCTAAATACCCTTAACATGACCTGGTATTCCACATCACTGTGGAAGTAGTCTGTGTTTAGTTCTGGATCCATCAAAGATTGAAAAACTCTACTGGGTTTTCCAGGCTGTGGTTCAAGTTAAACACAGTTGGCTTATGGAAGATATGTGAGAAACAAGCGGCCTCACTCGGGCCAGAGGTCACGGCAAGACTTCCAGCCGGAAAATGCGGCTCGGTAAATATACATACTATTCTTCTCTCACACAATACCAATACATTAATAAACATTTTCGTCTTCTTATATGATTCATCCCATTGTATTTGATACATAATTGGCATGCTTTATTTGCTCTGGTCCGCTGTAGCAAAGGATTTATGTACTGTAGGTGTGGATAAAAAACTGGGTCATGAAATTGGCCGTGTCTTGAGGTGACCTGCTATGGGGATTAAGTCAAGTAGTGAAAGAGTTAAGGCTGTGAAGAATGTCAACATACCTCTCTGATGGCATTCTCAATCTCTGATTCCCACAGCTTGTCAACTGCAAGTTTCTGTTGGACTTTGGACAGCTTGCTCTTTGAAGTCTGAAACTTGGCTTTGATGGTGCTGATTTCTGAAAAGGATCAGGTCATTCAGGTTGACAGCTTTCTGTATTACTCCCATGAACAGATATGATGTTTAGTAACAAAATTTCGCTCTATTCATTTTGTGTCCCACTGTCAGAACTCTATGCCTTAATTTTCTGAACACTGCGTCTCTTTTCGGGCACCAGCATTTTGCTGTGTCATTTGATTACATGGTGATACTGCAGCCAAGCTGGTCCTTCCTGTGCTTCTCTCGGTTGGATGAGTTAAAACCAACACCTGCATCATCGGTAATTAGTAAATAAAACAGCCAATTCCAGCTTCTGTGCCTTAAGGGTGAAAACAGCAACACTGCAACAGTTAATCAATGCAAAGTGACCATACTGAGCATGACCAAAGAACTTGTTCTGATATGAACTCACTGAACAGCCCATATAATTTCACAATAATACTCATATGAGAGATGGAGTAAGGCACTATATGCTCCCCAGGGAGTCGAGAAAGTCCTACAGTGATCAGGCCTGCTGGGGTAATGACAGTGTGAAGTCGCATGAGCGGCCATTAGCCTGGATACGAGACTTATAAACCACATTATTATTATTATTATTAGTGAGTTAGAATTAACCAATTTCTTTGATATGCTCGGAATTTTCTTTTTTTCAGTCTCCTCAAAATATCTTTGTCAGGAGGAATTTTTTTGCAATGTTATGCTGTCTGGACCAAATCTTTCAACCTAGTGGTGGTAATTGCAGTTGTACTTAAAGCGGTAGAAATGTAATGTATTGTAAAAATTAAAAAGTGCACAAACTCACTTTAAAAATACTCTAAAGTGCAAGATAACAACTGTGTAATACATAAGAATACAGGAGAACCAAAATACTTCACTGGCATGTGCATACACAGACACACATACAGAGAGAGAGAGAGAGAGAGAGAGAGAGAGAGAGAGAGAGAGAGGGATGGACGGACAGAGAGAGAGACAGAGAGATGGACAGAGAGAGACGTCTAGACGGACAGAGAGAGAGACAGAGAGATGGACAGAGAGAGACGTCTAGACGGACAGAGAGGGACAGACAGAGAGACAGACAGACACACACACATATACACACACACAGACATAGAAAGAGAGAGAGAGAAAGAGAGCAGCAGGAAGAGATGCGGTGGCAGTTCAAGCAGCAATGGCAACAACACGATGAGTAACAACTGCAAGCAAAAGCAATGACAATTCACAACACTATTAAAACAAATCAGTGGAATCTATTATACCTTCATCAAACTCGGACAAGAGTTCATCGTCCTCATCAGCTTTCTCTTCCCTTTTTCCTCCTTCTTCCTCCTTCTCTTCTCCCTCTTCTTCTTCTTCCTCAGACTTCCCTGCCTGTTCCTTCATCATTTCCTGGATTTTGTGTAGCTTCTGCAGATGACCTATATGGTATTTCTGACCAGCCTCTATTCCTTTCTGATACATCTGCCAGATGGTGTCATCATTTCTGAAAGACACAAAGGAAAAAAAAATTGTCTACCCCTGTTTTTGTGATTTTTTTTTTTTTTTTGAGAGTTGCTTGCTTACACTCTCTCTATCAGTTTCTGAAATGACGGACCTCGTATGATTTATGTCATCCTGTTACCTTTGATAGTACATGTCATAAAGAAACTAACCCTCCGTCGTTTCAGTAACTTCTATTGAAACTAAATATGATTCTGTCCAGGTTTGACAGAAACCTTTATGAAAAATGTATAAAGGATTTATTTAGAAAACAGTCAACATTTCATGATTAGACACTATTTCAACACTGACATACAACTGAGATACAAGACATACAAAGAAAGGCAAGTAATTAGGAGAATGAGAGCCAAATCAAGCAACTGAGAGATAATGTAAAAGGGATTGAGATAAGTTCATTATTTGAATTATTTAATGCAGTGGTGTACATAAACACATAGACAAAGCCACAGTATCACACGCCCACACACATGTGCAAACAAACAAACAAACACACAAACAAACAAACAAACAAAACAAACACAAACACACACAAACATACACAACCACACACACGCACACACACACACACACGTATGCATACATGCACGGGTGCGAACACACTCACTTATTTATTCACCTATAACTTCAATACTTCCATAATAATCAATGGATATATATTTCAGTGTTTCCAAAAGCAAGCTTCTCGATATGAAACATCATCATGATTAATTCCAACTCATAATGCAATTCTAAACACAGTCATGTTCTCTGAAATAAGTCCACAATTAGAAACGTTGCATACCGAGTGCAAATATTGAGCAATACAGTCAGAGAGGTCACCTGACTGAAATACTTTGAGAAGACCCTTTAACAGAGGAAAGGAACTTTGCAAATTCAACACAAAATATTTGTTCTACATGATAAATGACAAATCAAATCCTCTATGGAAACACACATTCTGTGAGTCCATAAAAGATGTAAACATGTATATTGTGCATGTTTCAGTGGGGAGAAAGTTTGGCTGAGTTTGTTAGATTTTTTTTGATTTGGTCATTGCTTGGACTTAAATTCTTATTCTTCAGCCACAGCCGGGATTTGTCTGTATGTTTTAAGCAATTGTGAGATTCTGTATTTTTCTTTGATTTGTCCTTCCTTTGTCTGTGTTTTTTAAGCAATTTTAAAGAAATCTCTGGTGAAATTCTGTATTTTTCTTTGACTTGTCCTTCCAGAACAAATCGGCTGGGACATCCAGAAAATAACTGTTGGCATGGTTTTTGACAGTTTAAGTTGTCAGTGGTTCCTTTTTGCTTTTATATTAGAATCCAGGCAGTTTCAAAATCAATAACAAACTGATAAACTGACATGCTTAAGGGAAAGAAAAATAATCTCCAAAAGCCACAAGAAACATCAAATTTCGCTCGCCATAAAACCAGAGCACAAATCTGAAGTGTAGTTATTTAACTGTGCATGTCATAATTGAATGTGTATCATGCTAATTGTGTAGATGAAGTGGATTTCATTGAAAATTTTGGGATATCTGTGTCACTGGGTCAACTATACCATATAAAATCTTAAAACAGCGTGGGAGGCAGCATGGCTGCGTGGTTTGTGAGTCATAATCAGAGACTGAAGGCTTTCAAGTCTAAGGTTTATGTGTTTGACTCGCGAGCTGAACATTTTACTTTGTAGTATCCTTGAGAAAGACACTTCACTTCCATTTCCTCATTCAACTCCGGTGTAAATGAGTACCTGGCTTTAGAGTTGGGGAGAACCAGGGCACTGCACCGCTGGCGACCAGCAATGACTTTGTTATGAATTTCATTTGTAACATGAGGTATTTTCATGTATGATGTGTTTTGTTATTTGGGTTTGCATTATGAATGAGATTTTTAACACTGTATGACATTGTAAAACAATCTCCCTACGGGCTAAATGAAGTTGTATTTTCAATTATATTTTCAAAAGGATTATCTTAAAACTTTAAATTTAGTGGCCAGTATGACAGGTTTGGGTTACTCTGTGACATCCTATTCCTGAGAAATGAAAGCTTGTCAGTATGATGTATGTTCTTCATCATATATAGCGTCTGTGATGACTGAACGAAGTAGTAGGATTTACGCAACCCTTGTCACCTCCAGAAGTTTCAGAGACAAGTCATGTTCCAGTGACAATTATGAAAACTCTATCATCATGAAGTTTGTGACATGAGGGAGGGTTCCACAATGATCCATTTACAAGTTAAAATTTGTGACATCGAGAATGCCACAAAGAAGCCACAGAGCACTGTTAAAAAAATTGATAAAAGACCAGTCGCTATGTGTAGTTGTGCCTTTTGAGTTTTAGGCAAATGACTGGATCACAGTTTAGAAGTAAAAATTCAGTGAAAGCAACAGTAATCTGAAATGATATTTCCTTTGTCTGACCTTAGAGCACCACAGCTGAATGATTTGACAGATTTCACCAGCTGTCCAGCAAACCGATTTGAATGACCACATTCTCTCATTAGCTGGCCAAACAGAATGTGTGTGGACACATACACAGTCAGGGGTGTTTACCTTGTTCACAGTACTATGTTTATGGCACAGCAGTCACATAGGAGGCCTGCACTGATACTATGTTTCTTTTACTATGTATTGTTGCAAACCTCCCCCACCCATTCAATGAACATGTAAATGCACTAGTACTGAAAAAACAAACAGTAAAAGTGATAATGCACCCTGGTGAATACAGATTTCCTAAACATTACAGAATAGTAATTCCTGTGATAATATTTTCTTACCCAAACATTTTCTGAAAGTCTTCTTTTGTCAGCATCTCTCTTGACAAATCAGGAAACAGCTCTGACATTGGTTTGGCTGAAAAACAAAAATATGTTGTAAGTCTGTTTTAAATAATACATTGGATCCAAACAGCCTGACACTCTACACTCGCAGGAGATCACTTTGAGCAAAGACACTGAAGTTTTTCTGTGGCAAGACTCGTGGAATCAGTGGAATCAGTTTTGTTTCAGTAACAATGAGAAAATGTCCTGGCAAATGACAAGACATGCCGAATCCAGAGAATTACATCCTTAATAAAAAATCCGGAAAATCAAGTATATACATGTAATGGACAGCCTTATATCACTTAATCTTCCACTGACCTCTTTTCCTTGGCAACAGACATATCATCACTCTGCCTCCAATATGGCCTGGGTCAAATTTCAAGGTTTTGAGAAAATATGGGGAGAATGTTTTTATTGGCAGAACAGTGGGGGCTTATCTCTATAACTTCAATGTGGCAGGTGAAGACTGGCGCAGGATTATTGTTTCTAACATGTCACATGGGCTTTGAACTAATAAACAAGATATCCACATTATGAGGCTCCAATTTGAATGTGGGCATGAATTCTCTTAACTAATACATCAGTCATCACTCCCCTATTAAAAGTCACAGTATTAAGTGTCTGTTTATTTGCATCAAGGTATGGTACGAGATCACTATGCACCTTGTTCTTGGTTTGATGCTTTTCCCTAAGTTGTCCTCCTGATTTTGGGGTAATTTATCACTGCTCAGCTTCAGTATCAATTACTGAGTTCTCCTGAGTTAAAATAGCTGGAGGACAGATGTAATAAAGATATTACAGTGGATCCTCTGAGATAAGACCTTTGTAAATGTTCGTGGAAAAGGTCTTAACTAAGAGGGAGTCTTACCTGAAAGGTCCATACTAATATTAGCGCAGGATGATCATCAAATTTATTTGGCTATTATTGCATTTATATACTGCAAAATAACCCCAATTTACCTATTTTCCTTCTTGCATACACCCACACTTTAATTATAGTCTGAACCTGGGTTTTGCCCACACATAATAAATGTCTCTGCAGTATGTTTTGCAGTCTCTCCAGCCCTGCTCCTCTCTGCAACCTTGTCTCACTCCTCTAATGTGAGTGCCTTTCTCTTGTGGTTACTCATCGTCACAGATCTGAGTAAATGTGTGTAGTCGAGGTCTAGATAATACTTATGGCCTGATGCACATTTGATGACAGTGTTCGAACACATGAATGACCATACAAGTGCAAAAGAAAAAAATGTGAAAACCGAACGATGGGCATGATTTCTGCATAGTATGTCATTGGCATACTTTAGGCGGTGTCATTTCCTGTGTCCAATCATATTCTAGTAGCAGAAGTAACATTTCCGGTGGCCTATTCACACGGAGATGTACAGTGAAGGTCTAGCCTGGGCCTACCCAGCCTAGCCTGTCAATCATGTACCAAATCAACGAGGCTTGGTGTTACGTCACGAAGCAGACCGACCAACATCAAACTATACAACTACACGTATTCTAACCATCATGCGAGCGGATTGCAATTCGGAGTGGCGGGGTGACTGCAGAAAGGTTCAGAGTGGGTCGCATGTTGGATTTCGGAGGAAGTCACTACTCGGAGATCTTTCTTATAGAAAAAGCAATCCATCATGAGATTTAAGTCATAATCAAGAGGAAGTGTTAATGAGAGGGGAGAGGGTCTTAACTCGGAGAGTCCACTGTACTACACAATGCTGGCTCCAAAACATACCTGTTCTTTCCCTTAAACCCTTGTGTTTAAGACCTAATATCATGCAATAACCCTATTTTCATCCTGTGAGGGTACACAATGATTTGTTTCTCTTGCCCCTGCAATAGAGACTTGAAGGAGCAGGAGGAGAAGGAATGGTATGAACATGGCTTCCTAAAAGAATATCAAAAGTGGGTGGACGTTAGAGCAATGGAATCCATAATTAGATGGCAATGGAGATTATCAGAGACGATTTTCTGCTGGGTACTGATTCATAGGAAAGAGCATATCCTCCTAGAAAATGGCCTATGACAGTCTTAGGCCAATACTGACATGTTAACAAAAACAAAACATGCACCAATATTTTTTGGCCAATATTACAGTTGCAAAGCATCTGATGACTCTTTTATGCTTTGCCATGAAAACGTTTTGCACTGCCTTCTCTGAGTAGGATGAAAAATAACTTAAATGATTTCCGAAGCACACCAACAATGCATGTAGCTGTCTAAAGTGCAGTGATATCCAAGTGAACAAGTAAACCCTTGCAGGATATAAATCAAAGCAGTTTGATAGAGAGATGCTCTGCGGAGGGAAACCCAGTACTTACTCAACAGTTCCTTGGCAGCTGCCGACAGTGTGTCATCTATGATATCTAGTTCTTTCTGCCACTCCAATTTTGATGAGTCTGAGTAAAAGAGAAGAGAGAGGCACTAACTATTAAAAATGCAAAAAGGTCTACATTCTGTCACATCTGGTTGGTTTTAAGAACCAGCTTAGTAAAAATGAATGAACAGAAAAGGTGAGGATGATCAAATGATGAGATTATCACATTTATTTACATGTGGTTGAAAGTCTACATCTCTCAAAGATAGTAACAAGCCACTGAAAAAAAAAAAGCCAAAAAACTAAAGTTTCTCATTTAAAGTTTATTTTACTTAAGCCAGTGGCCAATAACATAACCTGATAACTTGCATACAACAGATGTCTGTGTTACTAATCCATCCTCTCTCATTTTCCTTCTCTGTCAATCTCTATGTCTTTCTTTCTTCAATCCTATCTTCAAAGTCTTTCTCCTTCACTTACACACAGTTACATCCATCCAACCATGTCCCTCGCACAAACACTCCCTTTCTCTTCTTCTTTTAAATACGCCCAACAGTAAAATGTATCTGCCAAACCAGCAGAAAAAAAAAAAAATGAAAGAGACAGGGCAATAGTACCAACAACAAATACAACCATTACAATCACAGGATCATGTTTTATAGGTTTGCTGATATCCTCGTTTGCTAATGTTCTCAGGTCCATTTTGATCACGTTTTAGCCTGTTCATCTGCCTTAGTATTTCCAGTTCCAATAAGCAAAGATTAGTTTCCAATCAGCAGTGACCTATGCCTTAAAAAAGGCAGCGAACCTCTTTACATTCTTACCCATCACTGGATGCCATGCTTTCACACTTTCCATACTTTCTTGTTCTCTCCATGCAGGAGCTGAGAGAGTCATTGTATACAATGGCCTTCTAAGGTATTATGACTATCACAGATGGTAGGTTTTGCTACAAGATGACAAAACCAACTGAATGAGGGTTAGGGTAAGACCATGAATCAACCTTTTGCCTGCCACTGTTAGACCCAACAATTTTACTTCAATCTCAATACTATGTGCTCAGGAGGAAATCAAAAACTAAAAACTCAGCACATCAGGTCTTCCAGCTTTCCAAAGTCAAGAAAGTACAATGAAACAACAATGGCACAAATTTGTCATACCTTCTTTATCAAGAGCACTTTTGGCCTCTGCATGTAGTTTTTCTTGCTTCCTTTTCTTTTCTGTTGGGGAAACAAAAGAAATTTATATTTCATGGAATTAGCACACAATAGTTTAACACAGGCTAATCTATCTGAAGACAGTTATAAGACACTGAAGTGCAAGACACCTAAAAGCAAAGAGTATGATCAATCAAACATGTAGTGTATGCACATGGCATGCTATCTCTTCTGCCAGTCATTGTGCTTAAACACAAGAGTCGTGTCAGTTTTTCACTTTGTTGTAAAAAATCTGCCGGACTTCCGGAGTTTGAACCCTACCCTTAATCATAAACAATGGCCTTTAAGAGTGAACGTGATATTGGCCTCATACCATGCATTGGTCTTAATTCTTAATGAAAAGACTATTAAAGCTGTCTGATACTGTGTACATTTGATTGTTTGACTTCCTTCATCAGCTATGTCAGAGGATACTCCTGCCCAGAGACTGGGTTAGGGCCTGGGGCAAGATTAGAAAAGGAAAAGCACTTACGAAAGAACTCCTTGACAATGACAATATCTAGGGACTATCCCAAATTTGTTTTTTCTTCCTCAAGCCTATATATCTAACCTGCCCCTAATCCTAAACCAAGCCCTAGCGTAGAATCCCAGGAAAATGCCTACAAAACTTGCTGGAAGTTCCAGGTTCAACCTGAGGATTTTGGCTCATGAAGTGAAAAAAAAAAGAGTTTTTTACATATCCTGGAATTTCAAGAGAGTGTAATATGCACCTGTAGTTCCATCTACAGTATAAACGAGGCTTTACCTTCTATCTCCACCATGTAGTCATGATACTGATCCTCACTCAGGAGGGGGTTACATGTAATGGGGACAGGTTTCCTCTTGGCTGGTGCCTTCAGGTATGGATGACGGCAGATCCTCGACGTCATGACAGTCACTGTGTAGACACAGGTCTCAGATTCGTCCACACGAGACAGGTAGTCTTCAGAATTTTCTTCACACATGAACTGTGAATATAAAATAAAATTACCAAATCAGACTCTGTGAGTGCTCAACAGCTCACTTTCTGATTGTGTCATGAAAGGAGTGTGACTCACCTTTCAGCTGGTTCCACAGTCATAACATCAAAGTCATACTGTATCAAAACAGCATAACTAAGGGTATGTTCCAAAGGAGAACTAAGGGTATGTTCCAAAGGAGAACTAAGGGTATGTTCCAAACTCCTATTACTTTTACCATTATCACATACTGGATGGCATTCTTAAGTATTGTTTTGTGGGGATGGAGTCAGCAGCTATGCTTGGCTTCGAAAATGAATCATTGCTGCCAACTGCATGGACTTTTCAAAATTTAGCAGGTGAATTGCAAATTTCATCACTGGTAGACATATCATTGATATTTGCACTCTGCCTTTATACTACACAACAGATGTAATGCTCGAATCAGGTGCAGATGGTAACTCTGTCCTCTATAATGTATGGACATGACCTCTGCACCCGAAGCCAGCATCAATTACATAGTATATGCCTGTCCCTGTCGAAAATTGCGTTTCAAATCCACAAAGTTTGCATCAAGAATTGCAAATTTGCAGGTAAAAAGTGATATAATGTGCGCCAAAATCCGCAAAAAATTTTTGCAACTATAGCTTCGTCACTTTGTTATATTTATTATCATGTCATATTGTTTACTATGGTAATGTTGCAAAGTTGTAGAAACAGGGCATATTCGGCTAAATTTGACAAAATTCGCAACAAATCTGTTGAAACTGTCTGAACACGTGAAAATTTGCAAAACTGCAGCAAAAGCCTAAAAACTGCAGTAATTTGCGACCGCGATTTTCTGGAGGAAAAATATAGGTTAAAGGGTGATAGCACTTATACCTTCATGTTATGAATGCAGTGACTAGATTCAATGTTTAAAGATACTGTCATATGCAGAAATATACATGTACAAAGTCCCCACACACTGCATACAAATAAATATTGTCAGGATTTGTTTCCTATTTTCCATTGCTTCTGGGCAAGTACGCATCTTCCATATTATACCTGTTGATGTATCTCACTGGACACCAGATTCATTATAGGCAAAACTACCAGCCTAGTCTCTTGACTGACCGACCGACTGACCATCTGACCAACCAACCTACCAACCTACCATCCGACAGATATTTCTGAGAAAAAGGGCATGAAAGAGGATCTGACTGACTGAGAGACATATATAATAAGAAAATGAACATGCGAGATGATGATGTAGTAAGTGTGAATATTCAGTGATTATTCATGAATGCAGATTGTATCATCCACTGTGACTGGGTTTTGGCTTTGATCTATTAAATTCGTAAACTTATGCTGCAATGAAAGCCTTGAGAAATAGACAAAACCTAACACTATCAGAACTAACTATGAGATATCTGCATGATGTAAGCCCTTGAGCTCACAGTTCAGAACTAGGTCTTGTAATCTACACTTATTTTGTTTCTAATGGTCAAGTCTAACCACAGCTGGCTACAAGTATTGACATTGATCTGGTAACTTTGTTCTATTTATTTCTAAGGGCTGGGCTGCTCTAGAAGACTTTATATTGCCATTTTTCCATTGGGGACAAGCCAGTGTTAAGATCTTGGTATTTTGGCACAGAAAAGTAGTCTTCTTGACCTTATTTTACGACTTTTTATACATGCTGGAATAAAGTTTACAAGAAGTTATGACAAGCCATTTAATCACAGCTTTCTGTTGTGCTCTCGCCTTTGGACTTATGGGTAAGGTTGTATATTACAGTAATATTCAATAACTAACCAGGCACCCATGGGCATATAGGTTTTGAACAGACTACCAATGCAGTAACAAGTGCTATAAAAGCAAGCAGTTACAGTTGTCTGTTTTGTCCTCTAGGCTTTTCCAGAGTTATTCCCATGTTATTTTTGTTTCATTCAGCTTGGATTTGCCTTTGCATACTTTTCCTACCTCTCTTGTGCTTGTATACTTTTGTCAATGTGGAGCACATTAGTTTCTAGTGGAAAAAATCTTTATAACACAATGGCAACATAAACTTCATCTTTCAATTTCTCAAAACACGGCAATTGTGGGATGGCCCACTCTTGCTCTACAGCTACCAAATATTCCCTTGCAAGGTCTCTGGTTAGTCAAAGTGTGGTCCCCTCATAACATTGTTATACAATGTTTTAGTCAAGAGAAAAGGTGGTGGGTGGTCGTCATGCTAGACAGCTGGTCATGGTATGGAGGTTAAAATATAAGAATATATGAATATCTCTTCCGTTCACCATGGTAGGTGACCCCAATATACAGACCAGGTCTGACAGTTGCACAACCCACATATCACATGCTCTGAGATGCCACCAGAAACCGATATAAAAAAATTGCCAGAAATGCAAATTAACACAAAAACAGTCCTGGAACGACAGTTAAAACAGAAAAGGTGTCAGAGTGCAAGACCTGACTGTCTCTTAAATCCATTTTAATAACGCTTTCATGATTGATGTCCTGGTACTCCAGGCAGCTTTTACACATTCAAATTTGCATTCCAAAACACAGGGATGGAACAAGGTCATCCAAAAGAAAAATAAAAATGAAAGAAACATTACTGCAGAGCAAAGCAATATCAAAGTCATATATTTGTCATACCAAAAACTAGTCCAAATTCTAATAATGTCAGAACAGGTTCCATCCCTAAAAACAATGACATGTCAAATGTATCATGACACTGTCTAAAATTCAGTTGGCCAAATGCAATAGTGCATGAGGCAGTATGGCCATGCAGTTTGAATTGTGCTTAGAAACTGAAGACTGTGTCAAGTCTAAGGTCTGTATGTCTGACTCTCTGGCTGGGCAGTTTTGCTGAGGTGTTTTTTGGAAAGACACATCACTCCCCTTTCCC
Organism: Ellobium chinense; assembly: GCA_033807755.1. Lineage (NCBI taxonomy): Eukaryota > Metazoa > Mollusca > Gastropoda > Ellobiida > Ellobiidae > Ellobium > Ellobium chinense. The sequence continues at coordinate 79,452 of JAWQUT010000359.1, read as the reverse complement.
TACTCCTCAGGTCTAAATGAGGACTTGTCTTGAGCTGGGGGTATCAGGACAAAGTACCATGACAACCAGCAATGACTATGCTGTGTAAGTCATTTGTAATATTATATATTTACATGTATGATATGTACTTCTGATCTATGTGTTTACATTATGAATGACATGTAAGATTTTTTTATGGCCATATTACCCAATTCCCTACCGGGTAAATGAAAAAAGAAAAACTATTCTATCACAGCATGGTCACTAACTGTAACTGATCAATATCTGTTATTATTGTGCCAGTTCACAGGACATTAAGTGATTTCATAATCATCAACCTTCTGCCTGTTATATAAGGAAGTCAGTGGTAAGCTCGGAAAGTCAGAGATAAACCACAGAAACAAGGTCGTGTGAATGTTCAAGTACAGTAAGACTTCTTCACTTCACCCTTTGGTTAAGCTGATCTTCCACTTCATTGATGATACAAGTTTCAAGCTAATTAAATTACTACTCTTGTTTTGTGATAGCCTCAAATAAGTATCAAAGCTCAATGAGTCAGTCCTAAATAGTGAACAACGGTTCAGAGATTGTCTTTGTCTTCCTTTCTAATGTCTTTTGACAAAAGTATTTATATTTGCCAAATCTGATTTTGAGAAATCTGAGTGGTTCTGTTTGAAAAAAGCCCTCTGCTTCAACAAAATTTATGTCTATATTCTGTTACAAGAGCATTTACAATTTCACAGAAATATTTCGTTGAACGACGAGTATTCACATAAAGATAAGGAATGTGCAAAGAAGTGATTATGGCAGGGAAACCAAGGTAAGTCCTTTTGTCAGAGGATGTTAGATTTTTCAGGGTTTTTTTATTACTTCAAAAGCAGATTTCTACAGTCTTGTAACATCAACAAAAATTTCAGGCACAGACAGTGTAGGGACTTTTCTTTTAAGGTTTGCAGAGGTCTGTGTCATAGTAGTATTCAGGAAATTTTACATTTCACTTGAGCAAAGGCAAGGGCTGACTACCTGCAACAGAAGACCGCACTGCACTGTGGGTAAAGGTTTCATGACAAAGAGAAAGAGCAGATCATACTGATCACAAGTTTCAAACATACAAGTCTACAGCACAGCATGACACAATGTATCTCAGCAGTCCTCTGGTGTGTTCTTGCCCTGGGACACATTGCAGGTAATTTATGACTTTTCATGATATACTGTGGATGCCTCAAGCGCCAGCTCACAAACAAATTCATGCATGCTGCACTAACAGTGGCTTTAAATTCAAACATATGTTACAGAAAAATAATTATGTGACCATCTTGTTCCAAAAGTTAAGGGGTAACTCTGCGGTTAGACTACAGTCTCAAAGAAATTACAATCATTTTACACCATCTCCATTAGTACCGGCGCTGAACTTCAATGAACGCAAGAAAAATGGCATTCAAGAGCAATGTTTAAAAATGGAACAAACCATTTGCCTGTGGGACTTAGATAAAGTCAGGGATCAGAGGTACTGCTTGCTGCCTTTTCTTTTTTTTGTAAACGTTGATATGTTACAACATATGATTCCAGCAACACAGTGTTAAGCAGTTTCATAATATGCATGTTCAAGTGCAAACTTCTCTGTCTTAACCATATATATTTCTTTGATTAGAAAGATGTTTTCGAGTGCTGCTGTTGTGAGTGTCAATACAAATTCAGAAATAATCAGAACTGTCCATAGTAAGATGAATTAATATTAGGCATTAGTGACGACTGTGTGGAGTTGGCCAGACAAGTTGGTCTATTCCATATATATAGTTACAGCTGGATACCATCTACTAAGTCACTAGCCACAAGCAGGTCAATCAGCAAGTGTAGTAAGTTGCCCATTGTCCTGCCTTTTTTCCAAGTCATGTGAGCTGTGGGAGACATATCCCTCCTTGTCATATATTGAGGGGGAATTTGTTAATTTTTTAAGATATATTAGGTTTTTCTAAAGTAACGCAAACTTTGAGATGCAGGAAAGAAGGGGAGATAGCATGCATTCAATGTATTTTTAAAGGGAGTGGGGGGCAGATTTTGCAATTTAAAGGGCAAATCGCATGACTGTGCAGTCTGGATAGAACATTTTGGTTGCCCTTCTTGGTTCAGCACTGAGGCACAAATAAATCTGACCACATCATTTAGCAGAGTTGCAGGTCCATGTAAACTAAGTTCATGTTCGTTTCGTAAGGGTTAAAATCAAATGAACTTACAATAAAAGCAATTTGGTTTTTACTACCATTTCAAGCGCATAAATACATGTATGATTATTGCATCCAGCCAAAAACTCGAAAAAGAGTATGGACATGTAAATGATTCTTTAGGTCCATATTCTCTCCATCTCTTCAGCTGGATCTCTTCTGATGGATGTCAACCCCGAGACCATTTCACCCAATCTGACGCCCTCACTGACGATCAACTGCACCTTCTCCTATACCAATATGACTGACCTCTCCAGCATCATCTCTCTTATCGTATCCAGAGCGGATATTCAAAACAACCAGTCCCAGAAGTTTATTGAACTGGCGTCCATCAACGCTTTTGCCTCTGACCACGTCAATCACTTGACCCAAATTAACGCCTCTGCCTCTGGTCGCATTGGGGCCGGCAGCGACATGTCATATCTAAGTCTTGTTTGGATTTATCCCTCAGGTAGATCTGTTTGATTCTTTCTTTACTAATCTGGAACCACCTAGGTTTTTGCTTTCGAATCAGTACCATGTAACAATATCTACACATTTCTTCTAGATTGTGTTGCTTTTTGTTTGTTTGTTGTTTGTTTTT
>JAWQUT010000359.1:55489-76491 GCA_033807755.1 Ellobium chinense | reverse complement strand
GTACTGTATTTACTAAATGAAAACCACTGTACTGTCTGAGAAAAGTGGTGACCTGGTCCCTCCTTAGCAGATGATGAATATCACCATTCTACTTTCAGGCAGTCATACCAGTCATGTTGTAAATGCTTTGGGAAAGCATTTAACTTACATCTTTCTCAGTCCACGTGTCTGTAAACTAGGTTCCTGGCTACAGGCAGTTGAAGATATTGTCAGAATGCTCGTGATCAGGGCTGTAAGTAGCAATAGCATTGTATGCTCTCCAAGGAACTGAGAAAGAATGATCAGGCCTGCTGGGATAATAATAGCCTTGATACAAGACTTATAAATCTTACAAACCACATTGTTATTAATGTTAAACTTTTGCCATTTCACTACCTCAGGTGATGAAAGTGGTCTATATCACTGTGCTGCCCATGGTGTGGACATGACAGGTCACCCTGTGGTTCTCTCTACCACAGCTCAGGTTAGCTCAAGCAAGCCAGGGCTGGATCAGTTGATTGAGAAACTCAACATCCTTCAGTCTGCCTTTGATCACCTACAGCAGGTGCAGTCAGCCTTACAGGACAAGATGAGCAACCAATCTCAGACAATCCAGACGCTCAGGTCTGAGCTAGCCAGCCAAGAAAGGAACTACTCACAGACCATTGCAGCCCTCCAGACTGAGTTGTCTGAATGGGAAAGCCATGAGAAGAACCAATCTGACCAGCTAGCAGCTTTGCAGGCTCAGTCAGAAAGCCATAAGAGTATTCTTGACAGCCTACTGCTCTCCACATTCCAAGCCATATCACACAAATACAAAGGCCGATACTATCTACTGTCTAAAGGTGATTTCCAAGAAGCTTCCACTGATGAAGAAACCTGTGAGCAGTTTGGTGGGTACCTTGCCGAGATTGATGACCGTGAGGAACATGAGTTCATCAAAACTTTCCTCTACTCCACTAGTGGCATGGCATGGGCATTAGTGGGGGCCACCGATGAGGAGCAAGAGGGACACTGGGTTTTCCGTCACAGCGGGCAACCAATGACCTACACAGACTGGTCATCAGGTCAACCCAGCCGTGAAAACTGTGTGGAGTTGGCCAGACAAGATGGCTGGCAAATGCGGACTTATTCTTGCACCTCCCTTTCCACTCATGTCAAGTTCTTGTGTGAGGTACCTACCATCTAATAGTACAGCATCAAATCAGTGGCCATAAGCATACTCTTTACATTGGTTAACACGCTGTGGCAACCAGGGAAATTCCTAAAACATTAGACATGTTTACTGTAGTTAACACAATACATTAATAAACACAAGAATTATTCAAACGGCCACAGATCCCCTGGGCAAATAAGAAGCCCCTTACCAACTGCAACCCTGAGTTTCAAGGTGCAGATTTTCAAGTAAACATTAGATCACAGTGAACAAGACACTCTTCGTGAATTTCAAACCTGAGTCCAACAAAATATATTCTGGAGATCAGATCCCGCCATCTATCAGATCAGTTCATGTAGATAAATAAGAAGGTCCTTCCCAAGTGCAACTTCTCGAGAAACATTAGATCACAGTAAGCACAACATGCCTCATCTATTCAACCATGAGTCTGGCAAAACAGATTCTGGAGATAAGATAATGACTATGCAGGACACACTTCTACCATTTCAACCCTGAGTCCAGCAAAACAGATTCCAAAGATTTGACGATGACTATGTGAGATACACTTCTACAATTTTAACCCCGAGTCCAGCAACACAGATTCTGGAGATTTGATGATAACTATGCGAGAAACACTTCTACCATTTCAACCTTGAGTCCAGCAAAACAGATTCCAAAGATTTGACGATGACTATGTGAGATACACTTCTACAATTTCAACCCCGAGTCCAGCAACACAGATTCTGGAGATTTGATGATAACTATGCGAGAAACACTTCTACAATTTCAACCCTGAGTCAAGCAAAACAGATTCTAGAGATCTGATGATGACTATGTGAGACACACTTCTACGATTTCAACCCTGAGTCCGGCAAAACAGATTCTGGAAATTTCATGATGACTATACAAGACACACTTCTATAATTTAAACCCTGAGTTCAGCAAGACATTTTCTATAGAACTGACAATAAATATGCGAGACATGCTTCACCAGTTTCATTCATGAGTCCTGCAATGCAGATTCTGGAAGTTAGATAATGATTCTGCAAAACACACATCTACCATTTCAATTTCTAGTTTTGTGCCACAGGAAAACACCTTATACCTGATGAACAAGTTAAATAATACTTTACCAACTGCAAGTCTCTGTAGATGATGAAAAGATATGTCATTTGAAAAACCAATAAGGAACACTTTTACGTCCCTGACCCTGGGCAGTTACGCGCAGATTTTGAAAAGACAATTCATCAGATGGTCTAACAAGATGCATCTTGCCAATTTTATTGCTAAATTGCATAGTACACTTTCATCTATCAACAGGTCTTGTAATTAATCTATTTTTTTGCTATGCATCTGACTTTACGTAACACATGGCAATACAAGATGTATCAGCAACTCCACTGTGACTTACTTGTAACACACTTGAAACACATGTGTGCCTGAACGACACTTCTGATACAAGGCATGGTTCTATTGACGTCAGACAACAAAGTGGATCTTTGACCCATGAAAGCAGCTTAATTTACTTGTGGACTTCAGGCACACCAACCGCAATACACTCTCCCAAAATCAATGGAGACTTATATACAGCAATCTTCCTGTTGACCATAACCTATCATGTCTGCCGTATCAATATAGACTTCAAGAGCTTTTTTTCTGAACTCTGTAAATGCCCATTTGTTGAATAAGTAATTTAGAGGTACAATTCTTGTTTCCATCATTTAAAACAAAACTGAGCCTGAATCTGAATTCACTGATGAGTTACAACAATTTGAAAGTAAATAAAACAATACAGTTGGAAAGAGTAATTGCCTTTTCACTATAATTCTCTATTTGGAATGCATTCTGAGTCAATTTATTGAGTTTTGGAACACTGCTCTTTACTCGTTGAGTGGCTAAAAGATAGAAACCAATGCTTAAAAATTCAAATGAAATGATGTGACAAGCAACAAAACTACTTGAACAAGTACTTTCAGACCAAAAAAAAAAAATATCTGTATGACAAGGCTGTATACTCATTTACAGCACTGCACAGCAATTAGGATTATTTCTATTCTATACCATGACTTTATAGACTACTTTTATGATCCAGCATCTTGCGCTAGTATATCGAATTCAGTGTATATGAACACCCATGTAACAGCCAAATGCTAATATGATGGACAGCATATGTTCTGTCGTTAGCTGCAGTTGAGAGAATACTGTTTTATAGTTAAGACATCATGTAGGTAAATGATTTCTTGTTACATGAGCTGTGTTTCTTAGGTCTTCTTCAAGTAAACTTGACGTCATTTTGTGTATCAAAGGACATGTCTCAGAGATTGTATGAAACGGGCAGAAACTGTCATCAACAGGCAAGCCAAGATGGCTGCAACTAAATGAGAAAATGACAGGAGACATGCATGACTTGCGAGTGGTCTTTGCTTTACTTATATTTCTGACGACTCATTCATTAGGATTCAGATCATGGCTGATTCTTGCCACATCCTCCTCCGACACCAGGAAGGTCCCTCGGAGATCACATGTAACAGCGAGTTAATTTGTGCCAACGGCAAATTTGAAACCACAAATGAATGTGCGCTTCCAATCAAGGTTGCCAGACTTTTTGTCCAGTGGGACCAAATCACATATGAAAAAGAGCCAAACAAGAACCAAACCATGTCTGAACACTTTTTGTACATGAAAGCCAATTTTGATCTGAAGTCTGTAGGAGCCAAAAGGAGCCAAAGAGCCAGTCAGTTATCTGGGAGCCAAGGGATTTTCAAAAGAACCAAATATCAGAAAGAGCCAAGGCAAGTCTGGCAACCCATGGATTGGAACTTGTTCATTGTCTAACTCTAAAAGAAGACTAATGCAACATCTAAGCTTCATCCCCCAAATCATATAGATTCCACTCATTGGCTGCCTGAGAATAGCAAGACGAATATGAAGGAAACAAAAACGCACCCATGGTATCTTGTGGACTTTGGATCTGTACCCTTATGATAGTTAAGAATACCAAAAGACATATCAAAACCATTTGCCTTGTTCATGGAATACTTATGAGCAGGCCAGGCAGGTGATATATTCACTTCTGACAATAATAAGCATGGGTAGAAACACTGATGAAACTCTTCCTTGCACAAACTTGCTTAAATGTGGACACGTAGCCTACGTCAAAAATAATTTCCTGTTTTCCAGTACTTTTTGCCTCTGAAAATTATCTATGGTGCATATATTTAGACAATCTGTCGAAGGGAGAACATCGTTTTGTTACCACATGCGGGTGTAATATGATGTAATAAAAACAGCTGGAGTGACCGGGATTTGCTCTTGTGTCTAGAGTTATTCCCCTTCCCTGAACAGCAGCAGCTTCTGACAAAAAATGATGTCACTGAAGTTCCAGCAACTACAGACACTTCTATCTGAGATAGAGGATCTGTAATGAGTGTTTGTTTGATATCAGATTTATGAAATGAGTTATAAATTTATTGTATTCGCGGGCCTACGGCGAGCCAATACATTAAATGTGTAACAAATTTCATAAATCTGATATCAAACAAACACGAGTTTCAGATCGTTTTTATCATATAAACTCTAACTAGTAAAAAAATGGACTTTAAATTGTGAAAAGGATTCTGAAGTGGTCCTCACCCTGTTTGAGACACATCAATTATGACTGAACTGAATGAACCACACAGTTACGCAACACAAAATAGATCCAAACAGCTGACAATCATGTATGATACTTTAGACCACAGAAATATTATTTCAAGTACTTTAATTCAGATGTTAAACTATTTGAAACTGAAACGTGAAGAGAATGATAACAAGCAATAAGAAAGACAGACTGAAATAATGTTTTTTGTAAACATAGGCAGAGGGAAATCCCACGGCAGTGAAAATAGTTACAAGAGAAATGATGTCACATTCATGACAACACAAAAGAACTGATGCCACATATTTATATGCCTAGGGGTTTCCAAGGCATCCAATCAAAGTATTGGTAAGCATGTCAAAGGTCAAGTTTATGTAATGTGTGACATACCAAAAAATTATTACACATTTTTATGTCACCGGAAATAGGCCCTGTTTCTATGATAAAATGCATTATTCAGCTTTCAATTAAGGTTTTGGTCATCAAAATTCAACAGTAAAGTTTAACTGTGTAAGCCAGGTAAAGTATTCCGCATTGTTATTGCCTCAGCATGGTTTTGTCTGACACAGCTGTCGTTTACATTGAAATTTAAAGATTCAAACAGACGTGTTATCACCCATCCCCAGAACACTGGCTAGACAGCTTGGCTGTGCGGTAGAACATATTTGATGTAAGCTAATGGCCCGCCACGCACACAGTGGGTGTTAGATATTGGACTTTCCATAATGTAATCCTGTAGGTTGTCTGTGGAGGCACAGGCATTATATCATGTTGACAGACACTTGAAAGACTGTTTTATTGGAATAACAGTGTATTGTAAGATTTAACATGATCCAACTTTCCTTTAAGAGATGTTCTCAAATGTGAGTAAATTGCCAAGATCATTAGGAGCCCAAGAAAACTGTTCTAGGTGAATTGTTGTGAAACTGGGCAATCCAGCAATTTGGAAAGTATGGCCACAAGGTGCAAAAAGTAGATTTTAACATGTGAAGCTATAACAATTAGAAACCAGTGTACAAGTGTTTCAGTACTTAATATGGGCAGTAGGGCAACTCTTCAGTAACTATTCTCTTTCCCCAACTCACATTGCTTCATTTTACATTCACATTTACAAATGTCTGTCTCAGCACTAAACAAAGATCTCTCTTTTCCATTATGTTGAAATACAGCAAATCTCAAATTCAAATACAACTCATGTGATCACTCTAGCTCATGGGGAAAGTGTTATAGTTGGCAATTTCCAAAGCATTCCCATGGGGCAAATGCTCATGTTGCATCAATTAAAAAAAAAACTATACTCTGAATGGATTCACCTCCCACAATATGACTAACAGAATCAACTAATTAAAATGCTTGTAAACTTACCCTGACCTCCGCCCTCCGCATCTCGCCTGTCAGGTCACACTTGGTTCCCAGAGTGTATGTCTGAGAGTGATAGCGTTGCAGGGTTGCCTTACTTTTCAAACGTTCTTCCTGCAACAACAACCAAAAAATTAATATAGTCTTTCCTGTTCAATCACAATCCATACAATCACATTTTCCACTTAATCACAACATCCGTTACAAAAACAAAGTGCTAGATATCGATATAATAGTCACAGGATAATTGCAACTCCTTTTAATTGTCACTGTTTCTGTCCTTCCGAGGAGTTGCAAATATACAGAGTGGCTATAAAACATCCTGGAAAAGTTCATTTCTCCAACAGTACCTCTCTATCTATTTCATGTACATGCACTTTAAGTGCAGGGAACAAGAGCTTACAAAGGAGGGGTCACTTTATTTCATAAAGGAAAAAAACACAACAGAAAAATGCAGAGTGAAAAAAAGTGGTCATCTCACCCTGGCTGTCTCATTGTTCCAATCAAAGTCATCATGATAGTAGCCGAGGTACATGATGTTCCCTTTGATATCTCCATCTGAGATGGGAGGTTAACAAGACAAGTTAAAGCAAGAGATAAACACAACAGGTGAGAGATGTTACATGAAGGAATATAAGAGAAAGGATTTGAGACAAGAATAAATGTAAAGGAAGAGAGATCACAAGGGAACAGGAGAGAATATATGCAAGAAGAAGACATGTTACTGGTGACAGATGCAGCAGGAAGGCATGTTACAGGCACCAGATGCAACAACATGAAGGCATGTAACAGGACACACAAGAAGTAACAGGAGACAAATGTAGCAAGAAGGCATGATACAGGAGAGAGAGATAACACAGACATGTATTATGAGACAGATGTAACAAGAATGCATGTAACAAAAGATGTAACAAGAACACATGACATGTAATATGTACAGGAAATAAATGTAGGAAAAAGACATCTGGGGCTAACAAGAGAGAGAGAGGCAGCAAGAGGATATGTAACTAGAACAGGAAAGACGCATCTAGAAGAGATGTAACAGGACAGAGATATGTAACAAGAGGCATATAACAGGAGAGAGATGTAACTAGAAGGCAAGTAATATAGTAACACAAGAGAGAGATGTAACAAGAAGACACATAATATTGTAATAGAAGAGAGATACAACAGAAAAACATATAACTAGACAGAGATAAATATGCAATGAGAAAAAAAACCAACAGATGCAAGACCAAAAAGTAGAAGAAAAACGCAAGATAAAAAATGTAATGAAGATATAAGATTGTACAAAAAGAAATAAAATAACCTCTGAAAGTCTGCAAAGAGTACTGTAACAGGAGAAGGAAACAACAAAAGACAGTAACAGGAGAAATTATCAACAAGGAAAGTGTAAGGGGAGGAAATGTAATAAGAAGCAGCGTGATAAAAGAGAGATACAATAAAAAAAGATGTATGGAAAGACAATGCCATATAAGCAAGGCAACAGGTTAAAGGTAACTGCAACCAGATTACAACAGATGGATGTAATAAAACAGAGAAACTGATTAACACTAAAGAAATGTGATGTGAGAAATGTGAAAATTTCAAAAAGATGTGAAAAGAAGAGGACATTCTACATGTCAAACCAAATGTCAGTCATTGTGCTGTCATTCTTATCACTAAGAGAATCCTAAAGATCTGTGTTCACGATTCTAATATCAGAATTCTGCATGAGTAGAAATCAGAAGGCCTCCGCAGAAAGTACTTTTTCGGTTTTCTGTTCTGATTTCTTCCCAGGACTGACCCTGTGATTACACTATTCTGAATTATCCCTCCCCGGTACTCCCCACCAAAATGGTGTCAGTTGTTTACGGTAGCAGTGATGAAGAAGATCTAGATCTAGCTGTTACATTGCTAGCCTTACTGGGATACAGGGGTGCTTTGGTGTCCCACAACACTGTTTCGGCTCCAAATATCTCTATAAATTGGTCACTGTTCATTAACTTGAGCGCCATGCTGAGTCCAAAATCGAAATGGAAATTAGAAAAGTTTCTATTTTGCATTCCAGGGTAGATCAGAAACAAATATCAGAAAGTGAACAGTTCAATTCTGATTTGGTATCCGTGTAAACGAAACAGATTTTCCGCAGAGGCCCAGTCCTGAAATAGAATTCTGGTATTAGAATCGTGGACACAGACCTTCAACAGAATGTTTACCTTCCATGTGGAACTGCCTGATGTATTTGCCATAGCAAAATTCATAGCTCCACCAGTCTTTGGACTGAAATGAGAACAGAAACAAAAAACAAACTGACTATTTAACACTTACATCAATTTATTGTACTGTGAGTGAGTATTTCTACTTAGAATAAAGTATCTGCAAAAAAAGTGTCGGCTGATTTTGGCATCATTAATAGCATACCATTGGATAACTTAAGATATTCCATCGTTATATAAAGAAATAGCTACTTACGGACCAAAATGCTTTCACACGCTCCAAAGAAGATGAGCAATGTGACAGCTATATTCTAATTCTTCCCATCACATTTCATTATCTACATTGGGAGCTATGGCAATAATACAATGAGAGACTTTATAAAACTGAATTTCCATATCAATTATATGGTTCTGCACAGCTTTATATAATTTCATTGTTATGATTGCCTGTTACACATGGTCCAGATCGGTTTGACAAAAGCAAATTTAAAATGTCTTGTTTATGTTTAATTTCTAATTTGATGCCGACTTCTACAATGTGCTAATCATGAGATTAAGCAGCAGCCTAAAGCCCTTAGGTTCCAACCTTGAAGTAGACTTTAGAAATTTTCTCAAAATGTCCTTTAGATTTCAGTAAACTCCAGTGATCTTGGAGATGATTTATGGTTTTCCAGGACATTACATTGCCACTGTAATCATTTCTTGACTTCTTGTCTTCAATCTTTTGAAAGAAAAATCCCCTGACTCCAGAGTAATACACTGACTAAGACTTCTGAACTCGACATTTTAATAACTCTACAGATTTCTAACCAAAAATGATGAACTACAGTGCTCACCAATTTCAAAACCAAAGATCTGTGGACAAATCTATAACATGCATTACGAATCCAGGTAATGTCTGATAATTATCCTCCTTACCTTAAACAAGCAATCCCCAAGTCCCATTGGTTTCAGCATCTCAATTATTCCGGTTTCTACTGCTATCTTCTCTTCCTCCTCTTTCCTCTTCTCCTCCGTAGAGTGATCAGGAAAGGTACACTGATACTGCTGCCCATATTTGGATGTTACATGTACAGCTCCCACTGGCACCTCCTGATGACACAATAAAATAGGGTCAAAATATGAGAAAACTACTTAATTTCTCCTCATCATAAAAGGCTAGGTGACTGTGCCAACACACACATGCAAAGATTTACTTTTGTAGTTACAGAAATTTTTTTTCTAATTTTTTTTTCACAAGGATCTAATTTTCATAAATTTTACAAGTTTAGCTTGACTCCCAAAAGTTGCTTCCCATAAAAAAATAACACTCTTCTGAGTCTTCAATACTTTTCAAATGGGCTTAGTGATAGAAATGCAAATGTGGTTATTTCTAGTTTTTGTCCCTCATTATTTTACAAGCATTATCAACTACTGTATTTTTTATCAGTAAGTAGGATGCGTCCCTCATTATTTTACAAGCATTATCAACTACTGTATTTTTTGTCAGTAAGTAGGATGCAGGATTGCAAGTTTATCGATTTAATTGCCAAATTTGATCACTCCAGTTCTTTTTTCTAGGTCAGTGGAGTTGGAGAGATATTTGCCCCTTGTCATAAACAGGACGAGAATTTGTAAATTTCTTGAGGGCTTTAACCCTCATGATGCGATGATTTAATTCAATCTACTGTCTGCTTGCTACACTTGAATGCAGCAATACAATCATGCATCTCCTTGTCAAGCGCTGGGCGTGATGACTGAATTTTGTGGCCCAGTCAGCTGACTGATCGGCAGACAACACATGCAATGGTCATTATCCTTTTAACAGTGGTTATGCATACAGCAAGAGGCTGGATCCAAGACACCTCACACTACAAGAGTTAATATTTTTCTCAAGTAATGCGAACTCTGGAGCACAGGAAAGAAGGGGAGATAGATATGTGTGTTCATTCAATATATCTGTAGTGGGGGATTTGATAATTTAAGGGCCAAATGGCGCAGTCTGGAGAAAACTGTTCCAGACTGCCCTAGTCTTCTGTGTTCACATAAGATTTTTAATCATAAATGCAGACCCAGCAAAAATGTGATGATCATAAGATATTTTCAACTCTTCACAAAAATTTGACTCATAAAACAAAATTTATACACTCTCAAATTAAATGCACCGCTGAATTACATGACCAGCACTGAACAGTAAATCTTGACGATATTGAGTGAACAAAATGACTCAAGTGCAGTTGCTTCTGTTTTCCACCTAGAAAAATTCTTTCAACACTGATGGAAAATGTCCTCTTGGTTACAAAAGGCCTGTTACTCTGTAGGATCTCCCACTTCTCATAAAACGTCATTGTAGTAGCTTAATAAATAGCAACTCCTTGGGAACATGGATAAAGCTGCAATTATGGAATGTTGGAATTAGGTAGTGCTTGCTACTGTTTTTGACCATTTCTTATAAAGGGGAAAGAATAACTTTTTGCCTTTTATACTACATGTTTCCTGATTGCACAGAACATTAAAATATATACACCACCACCTATCCACGAGACAATTTAGGCTGAGGCATGAAATCAAAACACACCTCTATATCCCAGATCTCATCAATCCACCCTCTTCTCTGCACACTGCTTTAGAGTAGTAATTGATTTAAACACTCAGTCCAAATGCCTAACTGTCCATCCACTAACATGAAACACATTCATGAAGATAAAGCTCATTTATCTAGCCGAAAATTGCCTTCTTGCCACCAAACAGGATTCACTGCATATAGACTGCCATGCATATCCAAGTTACCCAGTAATGAAATAGAATGACCGGGGATAGGGTCTTGTCACATGACTGCACTATGGGTTATTATGCAACAGTTTTAATGACTTTGTGAGTTTGTCAACTGTCTACCCTATGCCTCCCCTCCATAGTGCAGTTTCATTGATATTTATTTGGCAACCTAGCCTTAACCCTTCCACCACCAATCTTTGCATTCACTCACAATTAAAGAGGATTATCAGGAGTAAGTTGTAGTAAACCAGTGACTTTTGAGGGACAAAGATTCTGTTTCCTGAGATATCTTAATACAATTAAGCTACAGTTCATACTGAGTGAAAGGCGGTTAAGTGGAGTCAACTGCATCTATGTTTCAAATCTCGAAGAATCACAATTATAAGCTGATAGTTAGTAACAGCTGTATTAATGAAGTATGCAGAACTTTAATACCAGCCCAAGTCTGAAAACTAACCATTACTAATAGATAAAAGAGATAATCACTGAGACAAAAGTTTGGATATCAATTATCATGCTACATCTAATGTGTGCATAATCAAACCAGACTAATACAAAATTTCTGTGGATCTTCCAGAATTAGTATTTTGAAGATGGAGTCAAGACAAATGCTCTGATTGAAGATGAGGTTATTTTCTTTCTACAAGAGGAAACAATTTTTTAAAATATGGATTACTGAGGGAGAAACTGCCCAAGTGTGCAGACACCAGTCATGCCCAGACACTGGATCACTGACTGAAATCTAACTTCCATGTCTGAATGGATGATACTGAGTTCAGTCAGCAAAATGTCTTCGGTGCAGTGCTTCTGCTTTGCACCTAGAAAAATTAAAATTAATAACACTAATAATAAATGACACTTTTATGACAGTCTAGTGAGTCTACATCAAATCCCTTCTCCAGTCGGCTCATGATACTGATAGGTCTATTACTCAACACTTGTTAAGCTGCCATCAAGCTCTAGGTCTAGAGACCTCTTTCTTTTAAAGCCAGACTTATAATTTAACAACACTCCCAGGATGAGCTGCAATGGAAGGTGCAGACATTACTTTTACCTTAGTTGTAAAAATATGGCACCTGCTCACTTGCAATCTCATTATTGAAAGTCTCGTGGATTCTAAATTGTTACAACATGAACAAGTTGCTTGACATCCCAGTTCACCAGTACCACAGGAATTATCCCTGGTAAAAAAAATCCCAGGTAAACCAATGCTAGTTTATATGTAAGTTAATCTATCTTCCTCTTTCGTCTCTTTTAAAAAAACTGCATCAACTGATCAATACAATACTGTGGGCATGGTGGTCCTGTTCGAAAAATGGCCATTTCTGCACGCAAATTCTCCACTAGATTATTTATAGGTAAACACATAAAGTAGCCTTTCAGTGTCCTGCTCATATTATGGGACTGTTTACTGGTGACACTGACATCGAACACTGACCAATCGCACCAATTAATAAAATGCGATTCAACAGATAAGAGTAAGACTGTAGTAAGACACACACACACGCACACTGACTGTCACTAGGAGTAGGAGTAGGACAGGTGAAAGAGATCGCGGCATTCAAACGTTTAGAGTTTTTCATCTGTAGAATCAAGGCATACCTCTGTTATAACAACTGGCTCACTCAAGATATCCAGTCCATAGTAAACTGATTTAAGTTCATCCATGTCCATAAAACTGTACACATTTTGACAAGATAAACTCAAAACTAGAAGCAATGTACAAATTTCTATGATGGTCGCCATATTTGTTTACAAATTTAGTAAAAAGTACAACTGGAACTGTTATGTTAGTGGGTGAAAAAAAAAACATTGCATTAATTCAGCTTAACGTTGTTTTTTTTTATTAATTACTAATACTCCATCTTGAATCATTCAATATTTTGAAACTTTATAGTATCACTGAAATTTAAAGAATGGTTATTTACGACTGCTATTACGTTTAGTATTGTTTTGTCCTGTGATTTTATACTTTTTACTTCATTCATGGCACATTCAGCAGTTAAGCTGCATTGTGGGATAGTTCAAAGTTGACGGTGACAAAAAGTATGAACACAGATACAAGGAAGGGATGAAACCTCAGTAAGCGGATATGGCTGACGTAGAAAATCAGAAGGGATGCCAGCTATGTGCATTATGACACATCATACGTTTATAAATGATCAGTAAGGCGAAAAACGAATTATTGTATGCAAAAAAATAAAAACCCCAAAAGACAAGATAACAGGCCCCACTTTTATTTTTAGCAACCCCACCAAAATAGGCCAATCTAATCCTTCTGTCGCAAGTTTAATTAAGCTATGACATGAGGTGCGTTAGGAAATCCTTACTATATAATATATGTGTGTGTGTGTGTGTGTGTGTGTGTGTGTGTGTGTGTGTGTAGTAGTAGTAGTAGTAGTAGTAGTAGTAGTAGTCGTAGTAGTTCATCCAGAGGGTCACGATAAGACTTTAATTCTTATTACCTAGGTAATATACATAGAATAACTTTGATTAGCTGGTGAAAGTGTGTTTTTACCTCTCACATTTTCAAAACGCGTAACGCAAGGCGCATTGACCTCCGCTCCGGCTGGCTGCGTGACCTTTGTTACGGACAGTGACCATTGCACGTGTGTTGTGTGCCGGCTAACCGACTGCCACCGAGGTGCAAAATTATATCGTCGTGCCCAAACGTTCTGCATGGAGATATATATATATTACTGCATTCAAACAAATAACAAGTGGGTGGTAGAATATATTCTATCACAGCATCACGAGGGTTAACATAATAATTTAGGTGGGGTTATTTAATTTGTCTTTATTCGTAGTACAGAACTTTAGCTGCGGTATGATCTTACTTACAGCGCAGCGTGATGAAAGATGGTCTGATTTCCCGGATTCTTCGTCCGTTAAGAAGTTTCTGAACGAAGGAGGTCTTCGGCATAAAATGATAAGCCTCTTTATATATTTCCAACATTTATTTTGTTCCCTGATCCTGCGTTGTCAAGTTCAAAAATCTTCATTAGGCATTAGTCAAAACGAAAGGATTTCCATATGTGTGCCATTCTACAACGTGCTCCTGTTTAAAGATACTAAAGAGGGGTGATTTTAATAGGGTTGGTATAAAAGAGGCGAGGATTTCCATACGTGTAACTGGCGATAAGGAGTTACGCTCGCTTCGACTGATGCTCCTGTCTCGATGGGCATTAGTGTTAGGTTTAAGGGTAGAGTTAGGGTTAGGTTAGGGGGGTAGGGTTAGGGTTGTATTAGTACGTTATTCGGAATCAAGGTACTGACCGTAGTTGTAGGAGTTACCATATAATATGGAAATCCTTCCTGAAAGAGATTTTTTGTTTGTTTGTGCGGATACACAAAGAAAGAAAATTGTAATTTTCAAATCTTACAAACACATTTTCCGCTGCATGTTGTAGGATGGCACACATATGGAAATTTTAATCCTCCCGTCAAAAACATCGTCATTGCATAACTCCTTTCAGAATAGACTAGTGCTGTCTAGGAAGTTGGTTACCATGTATGTGAGTTACAATTACATTGTTATCTGTGTCACACAAATGACTTGATCTGCTCCGTGTCTACCTCCATGTTTGTTTTTTCGTTTTGCTTTCCGACTACCCACACGTTTACAGGTTTATTTGTGAATACTCCTTATACAACCTCTTCTCCTGTTGCCACATGAGCAGTGTTTACACACTGTGCGAATACAAACACCTGATGGGTGTTATACTAGACTATTACGGTACTTTTGTCTCGGACCACTGTTTATCTTCCAATGCCACTTCGTCGAAGCCTAAAGTTTAGTCTACTCATTTGGCACATAGTCTATATTATTGGGAGTCATTCCCTGAAGCCATTTTAATTTTCAGTCGCAGGATTTTTTCCCTTCGAATTATTTTTCGCTTTACAAAAAATGTAAAACTGTAAAAAAAAAAAATTTTAAAATGCTTCGGTTTACATGGCGCAAGCACTCCTAAAACGTCCTGTATTGATTAATCATGATCATAGCAAAAGAAGACATGCTGTCACCAACAGTCAAACTTAGAAATGGATTTTATTCTGCTTGCTTGAACGGAAACCGGTAATAACGAGAAAATCTCTACTGTCAGTACCTCTCTCTCTACTAGACTTTACCTAGTTCCAATGTGCAATGAAAAAAAAAGAGCATAGAGGCTGGAAGCTGAATGTTCTCTCTCTCTCTCTCTCTCTCTCTCTCTCTCTCTCTCTCTCTCTCCAAGATATTCTCACTCTTTTAGACAGAAAGGTATAAGAAAAGGAATGACAAATGCACAAATGAAACGAAGCAAAGGTCAACAAAATTTAAAGAGCTACAACACACATTAAAAATTTTCTTACCTTTCTCTCACTTTCTTTCCTTCCTCCACTTTCTCTCTGCATTTCTCTTCTTGAGCACTTCCCCCTTTATCCTACTTTGTGTGAGCATCTGTTTGCGTCTCCACACTCCTTACCCCTGTTACTAAGTGCTCCGTTTCCACCTTGTACAACACCTTTCTCATTAAACAAATTGTGGCAATACATTTCACTATTCTTCCTCCACAGTAGACTATGCTGTCGAAAAGCAAGAAAGCGACCGAAAACGGTTTGATATAATCACCGATACTTTCTCACAATGATATCATGATCCACCACCTCAACTCTCGAAGTGCGCGGCACCACGAGTCCAGCCTCCATCTGGCTGTCTTACCATTATCACTGACAATGACTGTTGCAAGTATTGTATGCTGACTGATCAGGTGACATTGGGCTGCAAAATTCTACCGCCGCACCCAGCGTTTGGCAAGGGGATGCGTAGTATAATGCGTATAATACTACAATTATATTCTGTTGTCGCATTTAAGCACAGCGAGCGGACGATATCACAGATTCTATCATAGCATCACAAGGGTTAATTTCGAATCAATTGATTTGTTTCCCATACTTTCCTTTCTTATGCTTGCGGCTTGTTGCCATTCTCATTTTGTTTTTGTTTTGAAGTATAGTGTCTCATTGCAAAAAGTAGGTCAAATATCAGAAGTCTCCTATCCAGGCTGATGTGCACATGCGATTTCACACTATCATTACCTGACAACTCTAGGACTTTCTCACCTCCACAAGCAGCATACAGCGCTGCTGCCCTTTACAAGTGTTGATCACCAGCATTCTAACAATATCTTCCTCTGCCTATAGGCAGGTATTCATTAAATTTACACACAGGTGGATTGAGGAATATCTCAGTGAAATATAACACACAAATTCTGGTGTCATCTTGTTCAGAATTTTACGCTCTTTGGTGATAGAATTCGAAATGTCTAAATCAAAACAAAACCACAAGCGATCCTTTGTTTCCTCTAACCCTGATGACTTATTTATTGGATGGAAACTACAGGCTTCTACGTCAACCTTATAAGAAAACACAGGCCACATAATGCAAATAACACTGCATTCAGCAACCAGGTAGTAGTGCGTCTATCCATAAGCATTCCCTTCTTATTTTCCTTGCTCTGAAATATACACATTTTCGTAGTGATTGTTTTTGTCGTGTTCACTTCAGACAGTATAATTCAGTCAGCCAAAAACCACCATCTACAAGCAAAAAAAAACAACAAAACGGTGTTAATCAAAGTAAGTGAACTCCAATCAAATGAATGGGAATAAAAAAAAGGGGGGTCAGGGGATGGGGGATCGCTCCATCAAGGGATGTAACTACATGAACTGATTAAAGGCTCCGGCAACGGGGTGAAATGAGTTTGGTTCTTGTTGGTGGCAAATCTTCAAGGGATGTAACTGTGATAAATCCTTAAAAATTTAAAGGAGACAAGAGTTACCTCCCTTGTTTTAACAAAAAATTGCAGCGCCATGATGCCACCAGCTCCGAGCTACCCCTCACGCGTCCGAAGACCGCTAACGAGTATCGGGTTGGCGTGTGACACGATGTAACGGACGGACCTGGGCTGATGCCCATCAGGACACCAGTAGCCTCCCAGGCCCTAAGGGACAGGTTGTTGCCGTGTATCTGATCCGGCCTGCCGCCGACCGCCCTGCGCCCCGACATACGAACAGCCTAAGGTGTGCCTTAAGGGAGGAACCTCGCGCGACCCTAAGCTTTCCAAGCTGGACAGGCTACGACCAACTCTGCAAGGACCTTGACCCCGAAGGGTCTCGACACATCATAACGGGTTCGAAGTCAGTTTCCAGCCGGGTTTCCCCGAGAAGGGTGTTATGTTGTTTAACCGTAAAAGTGCGTGCCTTATATACCAGTACTTTAAGTATAAAGCTATGATATGGTACAGCGCGTAAGGAATAAATGAACTACAAAGCATTAAAATTAATTTAAAACGTACATACACACCATTTTTACTGTTGTACATAAAGTTCTGACGACTTTTGGTACATTCTTTTGTGAAAGAATTTATTTAAGACCTTAATTTCAGGCAAACATTTAATTATAATTCTTGAAAGATATGCCGGGATTCCAACTTAGCCAAAACGATAAACTGTAATCGCATGAAAATAGGGAGACGAGGTCACAAGATGTTTTTTCGAAAAAAAATCAGAAACTCTGAACTGTGTTCAAAGCTATATAAACAATACTAAGACAATACAAGACCTGAGAAAAATGTTAAAAAACATAACACAGCTACACATCTCACTGCAGTTTAGTCGCGCTGTGTAGGCTAAAGTATGAGTTTCGTTTGTTGTAGTACAGAAGGAATTACAATAAGGCAATTCGTATGACATTCGCCATGTCTCTCGGTTGTTCTAGTTCTATTTCTGCTGGCTCTCGAATCCCGTTCGCTTGCTTTTCTCTGGATGTTTCTTATTTTATTTGTCAGTTCTAAGAAATTATATAGTCTAGGGCTATACACAAAACGATTATTTTTAAATAAGTTCATTTTTATTTTTTTGAAAATGTGTATGTGCATTTTCGGCCAAGCTATTCATACTTAGTTTTAATTATTTACCTATATTCACGGATACACCGAATAAACCATTACAGTTGTACAGTGCAGTACCGGTACATGTAACTGTTGGTGACGGCCAACATTGGGAATGGGGTGGCCCGGGCAAAACTTGGTCCTCTCTGCTGCTACAAACGCGGAAATCTGTTTGCTCTGTATTACTTTGTATTGTCGACTGCTATCACTAAAGTCCTAATAATATTTGTTTAGTCATTTGTTTAGTCAATGGAGAAATGCATCTGAGCTTAAAACAAAAACAAAAACACTTTTAACAACAATTGAGAAGCAAAGTTTTCTGCTTTCTGTGTCTTCTCGTTTGACCCGACCCCTATGAAAACCCTGCTGAGATCTCATGTTAGTTCCAGAGAACAAAGCCTTGGACATGGCAGACCCTTCTTTTCCAAGCCCTGACCCGAAATAATTCTTTTGCTTTAATTCAGCCTAACCTGGCCACAGAAGTGACAGATCCATTAGATCAGACCCGAGGAAGGGTGAAAAAAAAATGAAGTGAAAAATATATCATCCTTAGCATTAAATTCCTTCCAACCTGCAGGCCCCGGCTCCCGGGTGTGCGTGGACATGAGATTGAGATTATCATGATCATGGGCAGAATAAATTTTAGAGGTACACTTCAGATCCTTTAGCATCAGGAGTAGACTTTAGAGGTTCTCCCCGCCCTTCATTACAGTTTAGAGAGAGAATGAGGGAGGGTGGGAGAGAGAAAGAGAAAGAGCGAATATCAATAGTTTGCCTAAAGAAATATTGTATTCGAGCCATACTATAGTCATGGTACGACCAACTCTGCAATAGTGAGCAGTCTGGAAATTTGTTAGGATCACGGGTGAATACAAGGCTGAATCCGGGAAAAAAGTAAACCGGGCAAAAAGCCAATCGACTTTTTTTTTCCTAGGAAGAAATGTCAACCTGGAAAAAAGTCAACTTTAATGTTTGGTAACGATGAAGACAAAGGTGTATTGTTAGTATGTATGTGTGTGGTGGTGGTGGTGGTGGTGGTGATGGGGGGAGGGGGGGAGAGGAGTTTGGTTGCCTCATGAAGCCTCAGCCTAAACGGTCGGATGATATAAATTTGGAAAATTTGGGGTGCCATTGCAAAATTTCCATCGCAGTACAGAGTACTTGCTTCGGCCAAATTGTGCATCATTGTATCCGAGGCAAAACGCTAGGATGCGATCTGGCATGTTTGTTGCACTGTCATACATCAGGAACTGGTCATTGTGAGGTCCTACATTTCTATACCGATCTGGGATGTCTGCCAAATCTATCAGACGTGAAGGAGCCAGTGGTACCTGATTTCTCAACGACCTTTTTACGTGTTCAATAGAAGGCATGGAAGCTAACGCACCCTGATCAGGTTTGAGATCCCTTCTGCCAAAATGGTGGAGGGTTTATCCCTGCTGGCTGATGCACGAGCATTCATGATATTTCTTGCCCTATAGGCAACTACTGCTGCCTCATCAGGCGCATGATTGTGATCAACCCCTTCCCTGGGGTCATCGTTTATAAGGATAGTAGACATGCTCCCTTTGCTTGACTTTTTTTTGTGCACTTGTGCACTTCCAGTACTTCCTAGTGACACTACTTCTTTGCAAAGTGTACATGAAGCCGTTAAGAGCAACTTTTGTACTTTCCTTGCTATATTTAAAGACTTCCATCTTTGGTGTTGGAAGTGATGATGATTTAGCCTACAGCTAGGCTATCTACCAATCCCTCCGACGTAGGCGTGCATAATCAAAAAACGAACGTGCAAAAAAATTATAAGCTTAACAAATTCAACCATTCATTGTCAGGACTTTAAGAAAGTTTCAGACATGTTTGATAAAGTCATAACCTTACAACAGAAACATGCAATATCTCCACAAAAAGGATAAAACGGAAATTTTGTTCAGTACATTCTGACACTCAATCAAAGACGGTTAGCACATTGTCATTTTCCACTCTAATCAAAACAATGAATGGGTGTACACCAAGGCTGTGTCTCGATCCCCTTGTCAAGGTAACAGCAAAAACATCACAACACAGAATAGATATTTTGTAGGTTTGTCTGTTAATCTCAATAGAGTTGACTCTTTGGTTTGTTTTTTTTTTCTTGTTGAATTAATTTTGTTTCCAGTTGACCTTTTATTCCGGCTGACCTTTTTTTCCAAGCACCATAAAAAGCAGGGAAGTTGGGGTGGGAGGTACCAAAATGGTATCGAACCCCTAAGGACTGCTACCTATACCCCGAACGGACGACTACGCGAGCCCTATGTGATGCGGTAAGGTGTGATATGGTGCGGTATGGTGTGATAAGGTGTGTTCACGTTCTGCATATTGCGCATTGTCTTCCATCATCCTTGACGACCCTGCACAAACAAGAATACGTATTAAACTTAAAGTACATCTCTCCCGTTAGCCAAATAGGCTCATGCATAATTTATTCATTACCCTTGCTCACCACACGGAGATGGAAGTACGATTTTAAGCAAGGCAGGTTATGTATTTTTTTATTTTTTTCCATTTTCAAATTTTACTTTAAAATAGAAAACGCAACTGAAATAACTGAACAGACAGAACTGAATTTTATGTCCTCGTGCTTCCAACATAAATACATTTATGTTCAAAACATAACAAACTCCATAATTGTTGATGTGGTTAACTATGGCCACTTCTGTGAAGTGACGTTTTTATTAAAATATCAGTCATATTTCTTTTCTCACCAACATCATATTGGTAGTATGCCCATTAACAAAAAGGCTGCCCTTAATGATATTATCATATTATCAATACTTTCATTTTTTATATTATTTGCACATGGACTTAACAAATTGTGGGGGTCCACAGACAGAACTGAATTTTAGTATAAGAATAAGAAGTGTGTGGAACCCATTCTTAGGCGCAGCGGCTCGCAAGAGAGAGAGAGAGAGAGAGAGAGAGAGAGAGAGAGAGAGAGAGAGAGAGAGAGAGAG
>JAWQUT010000359.1:3451-53910 GCA_033807755.1 Ellobium chinense | reverse complement strand
CCACCTTATATCCCCCCTTTCTGTCTGTCTGTCTCTCTCTCTCTATCACTCTCTCACTCTCTCTCTCTCCCAACTTGCTTGCCTGTCTATTGACTATATGCGTAGCCTACCTGCCTGCCTCTCTGCCTGCATCTCTGCTTCTCTCTCTCTCTTCCTCTCTCTCTCTCTCTTCCTCTCTCTCTCTCTCTCTCTCTCTCTCTATCTCTCCCCCTCTCTCGTGAGTCACAAACGCGTTGCACCGATTAGAGGTTATTTTTGTCCTTGGCAAACAAGTCCTCTTATATGAAAAACATAACGTTACTCTAGCTTCAGATTACGCTTTTTCCCTAAGAAAAAAAAAAGTAACATTACTTTTTTTTTTTTTTCAATATGGCTTTGACTCTAGGTTCTGTGAGAATGAGGGAATGCAGGGTGTGAAAAGAAGATGCAGCTGACAGGTCCGGCAAGAAGATGGCAGCAGATGACGACAGACACAGTGGGTGTAGACACTCTCTGGTTGTAGCTACCTGAAGAGGCAACTTGTAGCAATTATTGTATTTAGTTGGCCTAGACAGGAATCGGTCCTGGAATCAGGAATTGCGATTTCTAACTCAGCGATTCTTGGGGACCGGTTAGTTTCCCGCAACTGGTTTTTCCACTGAGATTTGTTTTCATTCATTCAGCTGCCTGCGTACATACACGTACGCCAAACAAGATTTATCGTGTAGAAAGTGAGAGCTAGACTTAGAATCCGACCCGAAATCTTGGATGAGGAATGAGACGGGAGGGGGAGGTTTACGGTTACACGCGGCACATTTCGACGACCGAGAGGCGCAGACTGTAATTGTATTCCAAAGAAAAAAAAATGTACGGCAAAGCATCAGTATAAACGGTTGTTTTACGGCGCTTCCGGCTACTTTTTGACCTAAAGAGTTTTTTTTCCCGATAATTAATAAAAAAAAATCAAATGTTACGGGCCTTTGTGTGTGTTAACTCATTTGTCTGTCAGACTTTCATCACTTAGGTTGACCTGCAGATAAATATACACGACCCCTTACAGAAGCATGCCTCACGTGTCTTCTGTAGAAGATGTAATGCTGATTAGAAGCACCAGTTTCCATATGTTCTTTGTTCGGACTCGAAACTTCGTCTCGTGATCAGCCTGCTACCAGCACACCTCATCTTGTTTGTATATCATGTAGAACAGCCACATTAAACGTTTCTCAGTAAACATTTGTAGCTTCTTATTTAAACATGTTGTTCTGGTGACATGCTAAGACCATACGACGACCAAAATGTCACTGGTAATCACAATTCTATAGAAATAGTGTGGGTACCTGCATGCCCCACGACGGCCAAATCGCTAGACTGAATTCATCTTTATATATTAAGTATGGGTACTTGTATGCCCCAGGAAAGTCTTGACGGCATAGTGAAAATCAACACACGATTATTCTTTTATCTTTGCAATTTTAAAAAATACCAAATATATCAAAGTGAACATAATTAGAAACTTGAGATATAAAATACCTACGACAGCCTTGTGTAGGAGGAGGATGTGAAATGAATCAACGGTGGTATGTATGCTAATAAATGAGGCAAAGATATACAGTAAAGCAAAAACAATTCACAAGTCAGCTCACTCTTTTTCAGCACTTCCGCGTTAGTCACAGATATCTTGGCTTGCTTTGGGACTGATACTTCTGCTGCTTAGAGTATCTGAGGGACCACCTCTTTCACACACCCCAAGAACTAAGCAGAAGAAGCTCTGCTTTTCCACCCAGGACAAGGAATCAGAATCGAATCCGGATTCAAAAGTCCTATGTAACAATGAAGATGTACTTAGATTTGCAAGTGGATCACGTAAAACGTGAGTCTAGCTAGGTATAGCAATTATGAGAGTGCTCGATGTGCAATGATGTTGTTTTCAATACAAAGTAAACAAATAACTGAACCAAACTTAAGCAGAACAAGTTCAATTTTGTAAGAACAACAGTGAAATCTTTATTGTCATACTGGCATCACTGTGTGAATATCAAAATACTGTCATGATTATAATAAATAAAAGTCATATCACAGCACTTCGTCATTAGGTGTTGGTTGAATGTCGGTGAATGTGAATCAACAGTTCAACAAATTTACAGATGGTATGCTCTCCAACATAATTCTCATTAAAAAAAATTCATCTATTAAACACAAAAAAAAACACGATAATCAAAACAAACTATATATCACTATGCGCTCATGATGCAGTTTAACATGTTATGTTTCTAACACTTCCGCAAAGCAATTTGGAACAGAATGAAAGGACAAAAAGATCGGGAAGGAGGGGAGATGGGAAAGGAGGTATGAAGGGTCTTCCCTTCTATCCCTCACCTACTTCATAAATTAACAACCTTTGTTTCATATTGGCTGCATAATTGCTTAAAATTTTCATTCTCAGCCCCCAACTAATTTTCTTCTTGCGGTAATAAAAAGCTAAAATGCCAAAGGAATTTATTACCAATGCCTGGAAACGAAAGGGATGCACGGGTAGTGAATGAGTACAAACTTCTGAAACTTTGACATCAGTTGTTCTTTTCCCACCATCCCCTCTCCACCCCACTTTTGTCTACATAATAGAAAACATCGGCTACCTGTCATTGTGTCATTTTCATACCAACAGTTTTTCTGAGTGAAAATGACAAATACAGTAAAGAAATCATTGTCACAGAAAATGCAATGATAACTCTGAAAAGTATGCTGTATGCTTTGTAGTCTACAGTCTAAGCTGGTCAGGCAACCACCTGTATAGTGCGACCATGTGTTGTAGGAAATTGCAGCTACATGAGAGAGCCTAATGTCAACTATTCATACTTCCTACAGATCTTACCATCTTTTGGCCTCCACCTATCTAACGCAGCATGGTCCATTCCTTATCATGGCTCAAAAAACATAAAGCACAAAAAAAATACAGAATAAAATGACCGCCATTTGGCTAATCTATGACCTTGTAAAAGTTAATGAGTGGTTCTGGCATCAATCACAAGGTTAAACAAGATTTTTTGCTAGTCTGAGTTCATGATTTCTTTTCAAAGTGCTAGCCTATATGGCAGCTCCAAGCCTGTGATCTAGATATAATCTGATATACATAACTTAAAAACTGGAGGGAAGAATGGGTAACGGCATGGTGTAAATTTTCTGTCGTGCAAATTACTCCAGGTTTTATTCATCTAGATCACTATTAAAATATAAGTGGAGGCATGTCTTCAGACTTCAAGCAACACACATGATATGGTGCCATATGAGAGCAACATTTGTGCACTACAGTACTGCTAGACTCCTATTTATGAATTTGTACATATGGACGGGCTAAAAGAAAGAATGCACTTAAGATTTTCAAACAGAGTAGCTTTACAAACCCACACAAAAACAGCTGAAAATTTCTTCAGCATTCATAATAATAAATGGTAGTACACATGTAAATATGTTGCACACAGATAGTGTGATAGTATTTTATCAAACTTATATATCTTCACCTTTCCACACACCAAGTAATACTGACAAAATCCTCATTTATGACTACATGAAGTAATGTGAACACAACGTGAAGGCAAATGTTGGAAAAACAGTTTGTTACTGCAAGTAAAATATAAACATCATCCGTATGCTTTAAAAATGGCCTTAGTTAGAGAAAATGGCTTTAGTTAGGGGCATATTTTGGTAAGGACATCATGCTGTTAAGGTGAAGACCCATGTTGACATGATGAAAAGATTGATATGCACCAATATTTTCCCACCAATACTGCAATTGCAAAAATGCATGCTGACTCTTTTTTTTTTTTTGCTCTGCCATAAAAATGTTCTTCAGAACTGTGAAAAGTGGCTTAGACCATTTTCGAAGCATAGAGATGATATATTTCAAATAATCATTGTTTTACCGATACAAAGACATAAAGACACAGAAAATCACAGTACAGTGCTTGAATGCAGTGGCAACAATCATAATCATTCAATGTCAGAATGATCTGAAGAACTAACTATAGTGAAAACAACATGTAAAATTTGTCCAAGTTAATACTTAAAAGAATGAGGAACTAAAAGTGAGTGGCACTCATACACACAGATATGATTTGTAAACATCTGTCAAATTACAGTTTGTTCAGCATAAAACCATGAAACCAAATAAAACTAATGTCAACAATACTAATAGTAATACTTTGTTTCTATGAATAAAGCATGAATATGAAAGCATCAGATTACAAATAATATTGTCTTGTATGTAAATAAATTGTAATGAAATACAATAGGGTATCTATGAAATACTGATAGCCTAATACCGTAAATGAATCACCTGATTTTATCACAGCCTTGCATGAGATTAATGCTGATGAAGACAGTACTGAGACATGTCAAAGATATTACAATGACAAACAGTCCCGAGACATCCTTCATATTCACTATTAAACACTTGTATGTCTTTACCTGATGAACAATTCATTTTGCAAATGGTGACCAATTGCCTATCTAGTTTTGCCTTTTAGAGCTTTAATCAATTGTTTTCTCTTAACACTTTCAATGGGACTTTGATATGGTCCACAACTATTTTTGCAAATTGTCACTAGATGTTTTTGACTACTTGAGATCTTACCAGAGCTGTCTTCAAATAAAGTAAAATCACTGTATTTTTGTTGCTTTTGTTTTTCTCCAGAAAACACTTTTATGGACAAGAAATATTATCTTGATGACAATGTCATTATGCCAAGAATCTGTACAGTGTTAACAGCTTTGAAAAGTACTAGCACTGTAGTATGATGATGTTAACAAATTCCTGCAAGTAAACTGACATGCACCTGACACATTCTGCCAGGTGCAGTAATTACAGTCATCTATACAGCCCCAGAAATCAGTGGCCACTAGTCACCAAAGTGATGTTGCACTTAATCATTTCAGGCATCCATGAAAACTCAGTGCATGCTGGACACTGAGACTCAAAGCGTGGAATATGCAGTGGCAGCTCATCATTAAGTGCAATCCATGCAGTACCAGATAAGAGATAGCTTAGCATATTAAAAACACAACATCCTAATTGATTTCCAATAATACACCGACCAAGAAAGACACAGAGACCCTTTTTGTTCAATGCATTTCCTTTGTCTTTCAGCTTTTCGTTATCCTCATAATACAGCCATGCATTTTGGTAATAGCTATTTAGAGCGATTGCAATGGATCTGACATAATCTTGATTTAGGTCTGTGATGTTATTAGAGGAAATATGGAAGGCATGAGTTGCAGGATAATTTTGGGAATCACGAGCTGCCACTGCGGATATGGCAAGCCACAGGCTCAATGAGGAATTCTAAACAGAATTTCCCAGATGAAGACAGTGCATGTTAACCTTCCGAGACAGCTGCCATATATTTTACTAGCAGTATAAGCAGTATACTTACATACAAGCAATTATCATAATGTGAAAGATTTAAGGCAAACGCAAGAAGGTCATGGTAGCGGAAGCTTCAGGAAAAAGTATACTGTCAAAAACTGTAATACTGAAACTTAAATGTCAAATTTCACAAAACATGATAATATGGATAGAGAGAATAATGAATCTATGTACATAATACTGTTATGCAGAACCCTCTATATGCACCAAAGCAGGGGTATTGATGGTTCAGACTTATTCAGAATTAATGCTATTTTCAACATTGATAATGCTGAATGATCAAAACATAATTTGCTTTGCATGCAGTGTGGCAAGGGATTATAAATGCATGAAGAAAGAGGCATTCCCATCCTATGCCATATATACTAGGCATAATGTATTTTCCACTTATCCATTTCTGTGTCAGATGAAACAAAATATGTTAAACGAGATTGCATAGCTGGCTGAATAAAAGGATATGGCTAAGGCATTCTGTATCAATAAAACAACTTCTTTCCTCACAAGATGGCTACCCTATTTTAATTTTTAGCCCACTTTAAATGTTTGTTTTTTAAGTTAAACACAAAGAAAATATAGTGCCTGAAACTTCAGATTCTGAATTAAAATTTTAAAAAAACAACAAAAACTCAAAAAGCAATGTAGTAACAAGGAAACAATAGATAGGTAACCATGATATCAACACTGTCAGTTAACCCAAATCTGAATCAATGGAAATCAAAAGCCTATATGCAAATGCAGAAGGCTTACACAACTAGAATGAATAAAACTCAGTTCAAGCAGGTTTGAGGAATATTGCTTTAATGATATCACTACTATTACTGCTGCGGTGGCAAGTTGAAAGATATGGGTGGAACTGAGAAAATGGATCGCCTTCTTGTTCCCGGCCCTGAAAGAAAGCAGTAAAAGTTGGTTGTTTTACTATCATAATTACCACACTTTTGTCTATCTTTGTGTGGCACAATATGAACACCCACTAAAGCTTTGTGAAAGAATTTCACAAAGTAGGGAAGTGATTAAAGATTCAAAGTGTCAGTAGACCATAACAACTGGGCACTATATGGTTATGTCCACTCACCACCCTATAACTATTTCTATGGAAAAGAAATGTTTTAAAATGTAAAATAACCTGATCATTTCAATCCTATCACTAGTAAACCAGTGGCACTCTCCAGTCCCTGAAGCTCTAGTTCATTGGCATGGAGCATCCTACCACAGACTAAGAATCCAACAGGGAGCCAAGGGATATAGTGAGAAGATACTGGTCAGGGTTCAAAGAATCAACCTTTTAAACATGAGCGTCAAATTTTTCACAACTTGGTGGTGACCCAGGAAATGTTAGCATCAAATTTTTTTGCATACTGATGGCAATCTGGAAAGTGCTAGTGTCAAACTCGTATGCTGCATTATAATAAGTTATATTCAGGGAAGCGGGAAACCACACGGCAAAGCAATGAGACAGCCAACATTGGGTCACACAGTCAGGGTGTTGTGTGGATTCCAGATGCCTAATGCTACTAAAGTTAATACATGTATATATCTTTGAATATTGCTCCCTGATTTTGTGAATACAACTGCTTGTGATAAATCTGTTATTATCTGTAAGTAAGACGCAGATCATCTAATGACTAGAGACTCCATCATTTTGAGAGTGTATGTGAATTATTTCTACTGAAAACATGAAGATAAGATAGTACTCAGCTATACTCCCAAAACAATCATAATTATTATAATCCTATTCTGTTCCAGTGTCTAGGATGACACTGCCCAAAATTAATACCTCCGGTTTTGAAGTCAATATTTGGCCTGATTAAGCACATGTATACTATAATTAGCACTATAAATGTCACACAGCTGCTCGACAAATATTGCTATGAACTAAAGTCTACCCTCCGCATCACTAATAAAAATATGAATTGTGAGAGAAATCTAACATAAAGTCTTAGAAATAAAACCGCCATAATCATGAAAAAATAGAAATTATGACATCATGTTGTTGACAGACAAAATTAATTACACCTGAACATCACTTTCAATTAAAGTACAATGTTCACTTCATATTCCTTTGAAATCTTCTATACAAAATTAGATTTGATGATCCCAATGCATGGCTATGTAACTGTGAAGAAACAAACCAGAGGACGATGACATGAAATGAAACTATCAGCATGAGCAAGTTCAGGTATACAGTTTGGTTTTGTTTTAGAACATTTATTACTGTGTTGATCCAAAACATGGAATAGAAGAACAAGTGTCTGGAAGCATCACAGAAACAGAATAAATCTCTTCAGCATTGCTTGGCTAACCAGGCTAAAAAAAATCACTCATTTGTAGCTAGTGCTTTTACTTCACAGCACGCAATGATTCTTAGACAAACAGGGTCTTGGGTTCGGAAGTGTTGTCCTTGGCAGGACTCACTCAGTGTCTTTATCTAGGCTATCGTATATTTATCAGCGATCATTCACCTATCATAATGCCTTAGTTTGGAAACAAAGGCATGCGGATATAATTGCCAAATGGTAAAAGATCTGACCACTCCATTATGACTAAACATTTGCAGTTTGGGTGCAATCATCTTCAGTCACAGGCAGATTCTATGGAATCTTCGCTTTGTTGTGGCAAGAGTGAAGCTGTGCAAATTTAACTGCTTTATATTCAAAACCCTCACCTCCTATCTGTTTCATACCCCTGATTTCATAACAGATATTTTAAAAGACAAGTTGTGCCTTAAACTATTCTTTGTTCAACACACTGTAAAAAGTGGAGATTCACAAAATGTAAATATAAATACTAATTTCTGTTTTCATATTTAGTCATCTCCATTTAATCACAACTGATTTGGAGCTCAGAAAATGATATGATTGTCAGGAGTCGTGAATATCCAATGACGTCCACTAAGAAAATACAATATTGTCTTAATTGAAAACATTGTTCCACGGCAGAGGTTGGAAACAACTGAAACAGTAACAACATTCAAAATAAAACATAAAGTCAGTCTAACAATCTCGACAGAACTCTCAATAAATAAGTCAGATCAAATACTCCACATGAAGGAAAAAAGCCAACAAATCAAACCATTATCCCAAACGTCTAAAACTTCACTAACTTGTACCAAGAATTCTAAAGAGAGACAAACCCAACATCCCTCTATATGCTGACTAAATGCTGAATTCTAAAGTACAAGATCAAAGCTAATACAAACTTTCAATCACAAAATTCTAAACTAGGAACAAAACTTCATCCATGAATAGTTTGAGCATTAATGCCAAAGAACGTATGTTTCTTGCCCGTATTAATGTTCATTCTAATTTCTGGGTTCACTTCAGGGAACTGGCGATGAAATTTCTTGCGCACCTGGAGAAATAAACAGAAGTATTGAAAATAATGGAGATTATTTCTTTCCATGGGTAAGTCATACAGCCAACATGGGGATGAGGAAAGTAACTTTCATAATGACTGTGATTGCAGTTGATGGATCCACTTGCTAAGAGGTGTTGTATGATGACACTTTATAATGAACAGAGGGCAGAGTTGTGGCCAAGGCAGATTTTGCTGCAGGACAAGCTTTATGGACATGCTGAAAACCTGCAGGCAACAGTTGAGTTCACTGGGAGGACTGGTCTACGTGTGGAGCCATTGAAGGCGGACGAGAAGAAGAAGAAGAAGAATGACACTTAATTCTGATCAATCAGAAAATACATCACTTGTGAGTGTGGGATATAAGACGGCAACATACAAAAGATTTTGACTGATATTCGCAGTGTGATTCAACACTGTGTTAAATCTTCAGCAGATATGCTTGAACAAGTGCTTGTAAATAAACTACTTAGACATCTACAGGTATGAAGGTGCCAATGGCACCTGGCATAAAAATATGCAAAGTTTAAATAGTCCCTATAAAATCAAAAAAATGGCCATGGNGGGGTTGGATTTTAATTTCAAAGGCTTAGATAGGTGCAAATATGTGTGTAGACTCAGAATAGGTGAGATTTAGTCACTCAAGTATAATAGTTGTGGTTGTTGCCAGGTGGGTAAGGTTACCCTGTTTACTGAATGAAAAGGCCTAAAATATTAGGTTGTCTGCTTCACTGCCTAAGTTCTCAAAATCTAACTGGTTCAGGTGCATTTTTCTTTGTGTCAAAATTTGGAGGAAGAGCTAAACAACATATTTGGAAAGTATTTTGAAACAGCACCCCAGGATAAGTTAATGAGAGTTGTAAAACCTAATAAAGCCAACAGTGAAAAATACATTGGCATCTTCATACCTTCAGCCCTCTCTTTTCTTTACAATATCACCAACTCAGGTTCACACTTTTGCCTCCACTAAAACTCTTCTACCATTATTTCATTTATCAGTGTTTATCATTAACTTCTGCCTTCCTTCCTACCATGCAGTGTGTTTTTCTAGTGCAACAGTTTTGATTTGTTTCACATACCTCAGATTTAATAAAACTGTCTTGCATCTCAAGCAGGCAAGACTGAGGCCTTGGGCGGCCCATGCCCGGCTCCCATGAGAAACGAGTATCTTTCTTCTCAGCAAGGTTGTAAATTGGGTACTGGCTGGAATAACTAGTCTTCATACCAGAATCATGTCTTAAACCTAGGATTAGACAACAACATTCATCATCATTATTTTAATATCTTCAGTGTCATCAGCAATGTGAAGATAGGAAATGGGGCAGTAAGGAAAGAGAATTTAGAGGGCACAGCAGAAGACAGCATCTTACAGGCTGCAGCTAGCACAGAACATAAGACATACAAGAACAGAGTCAGCAGGTTACATGCAACAATAAAGAGATCACAGATTACGGGGCTTAAATGAAATGATGACAGCTAACAATAGATGGTGGCACTGAGGGAGTCAAGCCTGTGCAGGCAAGCAGTTTGCCTATCTCATCAAAATGTGCTCTGCTTCACTTGATGCAAAGATTTGATGAAATAAGAGCTGATGTGGGTGTGCCAATGAGTTTGCCAGTGACCAATAAAGTTGATAATAAAAGTTTGGAAACAAAATATACATACATAAAAATGACTCTTCCCTACTATCAACCATAGACTGATTTTCAAATCTGTTTGGCTCCACAGCAAGATTTACATTTAAATATCTTATGACAAAGTGACCAAATTGCTTGCGAGGTCAAGCTTGACTTTGTGAGCACAAATAACAGTCAATGGCTAATGGGCAAGAATGTATATTATTACATGAAAGATATTGACAGCCAGGGCGATATGATGGGCAAAGGCTGACAGACCAAACAATGCAGATGACAATACATTTATGTTATCAAACATTCTCCCCAAAGTTTACTCACCAATTGGCATGAAATTTGTAGAAAGACTCCTAAACTGATCTGTGGTTTCTGAGAGAGGGGCTGGTTTCAACTGAGCATCGCGGTTAAAGCTGACAAAAGGAGGTCGCACTACAGGCTCAGTGTTGCGTGCAACAACTGTTGGGACAGCAGGCGACTTGTACATGTTTTCCGCAAGATTCCTTGGGTCCCCAATGATAAGAGGTGTGGAATGAGACCTCTCAGGGTGGGTCTGGGTGAAATTAAAGGAGGTAACCTGTGACAAAATAGACAACACAAATATGACTGACATCTTCGCAATGGCAATACAGTTGATAATCTATTGCTAGAAGAACAGAATAGAGAAAAAAAAAATCATATTTGCTGACCTCCACTGCTCACTGCAGAAAGGTACTGCAATAGTTAAAAAAACTATCTTATGTCATCTGACAAAAAGGCTTTTGTTGGTTTTCCCACCAATTTCTTTTTCATTACATATTCATAATCTATACATCAATACTGATTTCCCTAAACAATAGTTTTGTGAAACTGTGAATGCCTTTCACATGTTCACAGAAATAAGACTAGACTTTCGTTGAAACAAAGAACTGCTTTCAATTGGAACTACCCAATTTTCTCAAAACGCTCAGTTTTGCTAAAGATAAGCTGTGTTGTAGGAGGTATTTAGATAGAAAGTCATCCCAGTAATTTCCAGACAAATTACATTTGAGTTCTTTGGGGGCTCCAAATGCAGCACCACTCTTGAGACTGTAGATACTACCAAATAACTTACTATAAAGCAGCTCAAAATTTGTTAGAGAAAGCTAAAACTTTGGCTAAAAATTGACCCCTCCAGTGTATGGTGCCAATACTCTTCAGTCTGAGAGTTAGAAAAAAAGTTTCAAAAACAAACAAAAGTCATACACTAAAAAAGTGATCTAAAAACCTTAAAAATGAGAGATCTGTAAAATTCCCTTGCAGACTGTCTTTTTTTCATTATCATTAAGGGGGCGTAATATGAGCCCAGTCTCTAGAAGCTGTTATACATTATGTTGGGAGGGTGCCTCTATGAATTTTACCAAGTCACTGTGAAAGATCAGTTTTGAGAAGAAGGACTGGAAAAAAACCTAACACTAGAAACATTTCTGGTCCTATCAGGATTTGAACCCAGGGCTCTCAGCTTGTAAGTCAACACATGATACCACTACACCACAGGCTGGTAACTTCACAGTAGTGTAAACCACAAAAACCTACTGCCTGGATCTATCCCTACCTTTCACTTATAAGCCAAGTGTTCACCCTTGACCCTAACAGACATTCTAACTATAACCACAAAAAGAATCAAAGGTTCAAATTTGACTAGTTTCAAATCATATATCATGGCCTCAGAAAGCGCTATTCTTTAACTCGGATACAAAATAACACTCTTTCTGATATCAGTGTCACTGTGATTTGAATATTTATGCTTTTGATGTCTCATTACAAACCTTGTTGTGATCAAAGGCCCTGGCCAACTCTTCCTGCTCCATGGCACTCAAGGGTTTGATATGAGATTCTTCAATTTTGACTGGGAAATTTTCATGCACATTCCTAATCTGGACATCATCTGAGAAGTGGACAGATTTGAGTTTGCCAGACTTTCTGGGTGGCTCTCTTGGAGCAGCTCTTTCCCGGGTTCTGAGAAAGAAATCAATGCAAGAAATGCACATGAATAGAAAGCAAGCAGAAAACTATTGAAAGAAACAAAAAAGTACTTTTACAAAGGACTGACAGGTCCTTCCAACAGAATATTTTTAAATCAACATCCCTCCATGACACTAATTCATCTTTCAAATGCTCACCATCAGCACCTATCTGACATTCTGTAAGCAAACCTCAAATACCTACAGCTATCCACATTCATTTTCTTGACAATATACTACCCAATACTAAAGCTCCTTCAGGCAAACATACTCTCACAATTAACTGTTACTCGATTCTTTCTTCAAATCTACAGCTGTGACAATTTCTCTAATCAGTTATTTCTTCAGATCTAAAGCTGTGACAATTTTCAATGCATCCATGTCCCTGAGCTCTATAACACTATACTGCATAATTTTTTATTAAAAATTTACATCAACAGACGTTTTTCGTAACATTCTTAGAGCTTCAAAGCTTTGGTTGCAACATCATCATGAAGAAGAATAAAGGTGATCAACACTTACTGCAACATTCCTGTAAACTCAATTAACATTACTGCCCACATTGTTTTTTTTTCCTGCAGTAGATCAATTTATGTTATATGAGAACTGATTAATGCCAGGGACAGCTGGAAGGTGCCAGGGAGTTATTTCACAATTAAACTTGATATAGCGGATGTATTGTGTCAACAACCTAATAGGCCTTTCTCTAAGTCTCTGTATTAGCACTTGAGAGTGAGTGAGTTTACAAAATAATGGTGTATGAAGCCTCGGTGTGTTTAGGATAGGGCTGGATAGGCTCTGGTCAAGAGCCTCATAATTAAGGGAGCCCCACTCTGGTGGGGCAAAAAACTGATGGAGAGAAACAGAGATGGGTGAAATGAAGAAGAGAGACGAAAGTGAAAAAGCAAAGAGGAGGGAGAGAGGACTGAGGAGGGGTATAATAAATGTTAAGTTCTTAGTTTTACACTGCTGTACTGGAAGAGTTTGCCCCAAACATGGCAGTCTTATGGTACCGTGAGGCCCTGGGCAAATCTTCTGGAGGGACCCCTTTTAATATAGGTCAGAAACAAAAAAAGTTCCTTCTCTCTCTCTCCCTTTTTCTCTATTTTTGACACAAATGAAGGGGCTCCTTTAGCCTTTCTCCAGCCAAGGACTCTCAAGACCCTAATCTGCCATTGCCAGGAGATGCATTTGAGCGTAAACACCAACTGAGAAATTGTTACAGAGTTAGAGTAGTAGAAGTTAACCTTTTGAGTTACTGCAGTATCTATTACCTTGTTTTACAAATGTGCACTGACGAGAAAGGTGAACCCCAAATTAGGACTAGAGAGATGTGCAAAGAATTCTACAGATAATGTTGATTGTCAATTTTTATTCATTTATGGGGGTTTTGGAATCATTCAGATCATACAAACAAATTACTGTGCAACAGCTTTCATGGTAATGATCACAACAGTACACAAGAAATTAAATAAATATAAAAAAAAATGAGCTGCTTCACTCTGTCCTGAGTTTAACTCCAAACTGGTCTGTCAAACCAGTACCAGACTGATTACATGGTGGCCTGCAACGATCTCGACAAGGCCCTATATATTCCAGAAGTAAGAATGACAGTTGGTTCACTCTATTTTGCACTGTTGACTCTTGCTCAATTTCCCCTTCTGATGTTTAGGTGCATCTAAATTGAAAGTTTAATACTACTACAATTTTTAACAGTATGAGTGATCAGTGTTTCTCTTAGTTGCTCTGATGTTTCCCCTTCCTTGTAAGTAATGTATGTGGAGGTTGAAACTCCCTTTCACAACTAAACAACATTGTTCATGCAACGTCAGCCACAGCACTGACCAAAGTACCACCACTATAACGTCCAACAAAATAACATGACTACAGACCTCTCCAAGTTCTGGTTCTCATGTGACATGATGTCTGTGGGTTCTATCCTGATGTTCTTTTCCAGCTTGTTCTCCTGCAGGAACTTCTTGGTGCTGTAGCTGTCGCCGTAGGTGTCTTCCCGCAGAACATACTCTCCCTCCTAGGGAGTAAGAGAAAATTTGGATTTATGTATGTAAGCAGGCAAGACTACTTACTTAGTGAAGCACTGCCTGGGAATTTCTGGAGTTGTATCCTTTGCTGTGTAGAGGTCTTTGGCATCCTATTGTTTTTTCTTCTTTTGGCCCTATTAACATTTTGTGTTATTCTACATCTACCACTGTGATTTAAAAAAATTTCACCCATGGAGGTTAAAGTACTTCTTTTGCACGATCTCTTAAAGGGAAAAAAAAAGGGAGGTCAACGCCCAACAGCTTGTCAGAATGAGGCTTATGTCATTTTCTTTACCAAATGAAATTTTTGATATGATTTAAGAGCATAATATGTGTATTGAATACAATGAAACCATTTTTGAGCTAGTATTATTCTTCTAGCATTATCATGTTTATAGTTGAGCAAACTGGCAGGGGCTCACCCTTGTGCATTGTAACAAAAACTGATCAAAATTATGCCTGAAGAATAATTTTCTACTATAGAGGTCTGTCTCACAAAGACAACTACAGCAGACTTCACTTAACACAAACCCGTTTAATGCGAAATTTCTGCTTACACAAACCAAAAATAAAGTCCCTGTTTTTTTTTCTCTATAATCTATGCATTGCAAATTCCGTTTACACGAACTAAAATTCTAAAGGATCTCGATAACGTGAACAACTTTTGGGCTGTACTGTTGTTTTGGCTTGAACTCTCCTTTTTCGTTTGCATTGCCAGTACAACGTTTTCCACCCACGCTCACTACGTAATGGCTCTGCCTCCCCCGATCACTCAGCGTGACATGCTCCCCCACTGAGTCTTCTGTAACGTAACCACCCGGACTGGTTTATCCATTGGCGTGTGGACAGGTATCAACTATCGTTTATCATCTGTGCCGCGTGCGCCTTGCTTACGTCGTGATGTCACCAAAACAAGTATTTATGTGTAAAACTGGGCCATCTCCCTTATTTCCAATGTACTCTTTTTTACACAAATTCTTGATAACACGAACACATTTCTGTGGTCCCCTGGAATGT
The DNA here is from genome assembly GCA_033807755.1 of Ellobium chinense. Lineage (NCBI taxonomy): Eukaryota > Metazoa > Mollusca > Gastropoda > Ellobiida > Ellobiidae > Ellobium > Ellobium chinense. The sequence continues at coordinate 38,483 of JAWQUT010000359.1, read as the reverse complement.
GTGTTATCAAGTATTTACTGTATATTCACAATCACTGACTATTTGCCTGCAAAATTAACAGCACTGTGCACAGCAATGCTTTTGGTCTTGATTTCCGCAAAAAAACAAAACATAAACAAAAAGCTGATACCAGATGTTTCACACTGGTCAAATCACCATCATAGCCTGCTATTTCAGTTCCTTGTCTTGCAACATAAGCCTTATTTTGCATATCTTTATATTTTCTTCACGCTCATTCCACAATTGCCTAACTCATTTTCTAATTACCTGAGCTGTTTATAATACTATGACTGTCCCCGAATTTTCTTTCTCTTCTTAACACTAGTAGTGCTAGCTGACCATGCGCTATGCAGCTCGCTGGCTGTGTGGCCTAGTTTTACCAATGTTATAGTGGAGCAGCACATATTGCCTGCCAGTTAGGACCTGTTGCCAGGATACATGGCTGCATAAACACGATCACTGCAGGTAGAGGTTGGTTGTGAGATGCGTATATATACTATTGCCGCACTGAATGGTAGCGAGCACACGGTAGTATATATACTATCACCGCATCACGAGAGTTGAAACATATGTAGGGCTTTGACTTGTTATTTTATCCCAATTTCACAAGCTAAATCACATCTCCCTCACTGTTTTGTTTTCAGCAATAGACTGAGAAAGCTAAATTTCTAAAAGACCTCAAAAAAATGACTTGGGCGAATGCGGAATAAGTGTGATATTATATGATCATAATTTACCTGGACCCTAGGTCTGGCTGTGGCTACTGTGGGTTGCAGGCTCTGCCTTTGAATTGCCACAGCTTCTCTGTATGGGTTCAGCATGTCACCTGTGGAAGGTCTATCTCCACTCAGCTCACTGTTCTTAAACACAACAGTGTGGCTGCAAAAAAGAAAAAAAAATATGAAAATCAACTTCAGTAATAAGTTTGCCTTGGTGTGTGGATTAAGTACACTTGATTTTGAGGTGTATTATTTATCAATGTACACATGAATTATGAAAGTATAGAATAATACTGAATCCATGCACATAAAATTTATACTTTATAATGAGGTTCATTTATTATTAAATCTTGTAGAGGAAGGCGTCTGAGGTGCAGTCACCTATTGGCTGTGTGACCCAGTTTTAAAGACAATAATGGACCCAGTTTTAAAGACAATAATGGTCCTGTGTATTGCATGTCGACCTATCAGCTGACACCAGGCTGCAAATCTCGATCACTACCTCACACCATAGGCCCCCGCATGCAAATATATTCTATCATTGTGCCTAGCATATGGTGTGAAGGTGAGAATGATTAATTCTTAATAGTTAATGCTAATGTACCTTGTCTTATAAGCTGTAACCACTTTGGATGCTTCTTGTGATATGAGCCAAATAAAGTTTTTGAGTTCTTGAGTTAACAAGACCAGTCAACATTCAACTTTTTTTGTGGTTTCCTTCTCACTGATGAAATCAGAAGAGAACGTGTGATCAACGAATTCCATTAACCATTCTCACTGAAATTGAAAAGAGCATCATACACATACCTCTCTTTTAGTGCAGCTTCATTTTCATCCCAAAAGACTGTGGGATACTGGCTGGCTTCTACATGTGACATGCTTGTGTTGAACAACACTCCACCACTCTGCTGTTGGGCATTCATTGAATAGGCTAGCCTCTGAGGATCATAGCTGGTCTTGTACAGCCCAGCTCTCTCTTCATTGTATTTGCCCTCATGGCGGTAAAATGTGGATGGCATTTCTTTATCGTTCAGAAGCTTATATTTCTCCTGCAATGCAAAATGAATGGTGATTTATCGTAAGTGAAAACTGTACACTTGAAATACAAAATTTAATAATTAATGGTTTATCATAAGCCAAACAGTCAGTCACAGACTGGCTAATCCTCCAGACATAAATAAGTTGTCAAGGACCTTTCTCACAGAAATATTCATGAGCAGGCTTGATGATGCATCCACTTCTAGGGACCAGTAAACATGAGTAGAAAGTTGACTAAATTTGGAGCTAAATCTGATCAATGCAATGGCTTTATTTTACACAAATTTGCTCAAGACCAAGCCCTCAAAAGCCAATGGATTGCCACCATCCGCAGGGACCCTAAGAAACTGTTACAGAAGAGATATTATGAAATAAGACAATCTGCAACATGGAAAGTGCAGCCACGTGGTGCAGTTTATTTCTTGCCAAGTAGCTTCTATTGCATGAACCTAAACCTGAATTTCAATGCTAAAGGTATGGCGAAAAGGCAATTCTGTCATAACTTTTCTCTTCCCCAAACTTGCACTGTTCATATGACAAATTACTTTTGTGCAAAAATGTCTGTTTCAACACTAGATAAAGATCTCTCTCTCTTCCACTGTGTTAAAAGCATGACGAACTGGAAATTAACACCTTTCATTTCAAAGACTGCTTGAGAATCATGTGATCACCCTAGATCATTAAGAAAAGTTTGTACGTTTGTCTTTTTTCCCTCTTAATTTTACTGCCAGTTCATGTCTGCTCTACCATAAATAAGGACCAACCAATCACTCTTTTTAGCTCTGCCAAATTGAGAGACCAACAGACAACAGCACTGATAGACCAACAACCCACTCTTTCACCCACCCACCAGCCAACCACCCATTCATCCACCCATCCACCAGCCAACCAAATCATTGACAAACCAACTAATCAGCCATCCAAAAGATTACTCCGCTTGCCAGTAAATTAAAACACAATTGACTCACAGATCATTTTGCTCAACCACTCACCCATGCTTGAAAACGGACATGGGAGCAGATGGAGGCAAGCGGGCCTACGACACACTGAATACAATTGAGTGTAAGATGTGAAGGGCCACCATGTGTCCATTCAAAAGGCTTTTTCAAGGCACATACAGTTAAGCACACGGTTAAAGTGGGATAAGGACATGGCTGAAATACCAACAGCGGACCACACCAATACATTCTCAGATTGTGCAACGTTACTATCTGACTAACCAACCAACCAACTATGCAACAAATCAACCCATCCACTCAACACAGCTAATTCCAGCTTGCCCCTCCCAGTTTGTAGAGTCAGAGTCCCACCTTCAATTGAGCAATATCATGTGAAGGTGTGCCAGACTCCAATAGTTTCCATCTGTTCTGTGCCTCTAAGCCTTGAACAGCTTTGTGCATGCCCTCTTTCTGCTGGTCCAGGTATCTGAAGGGATATATACAGTTCACTCTTCATTAGACAAGCACAAAGTCCTTCATCCTCTACAATGCAAAAATTAAGGCATAAACAGGAACAAGACTTTATTCAATAGTTTTTATAAGGGCTTCACTATAAAACACCTGCAACACCAGTATGGGTTTGTAGCAAAAGAGATCAGAATTAAGGCATATTATTAAAGAAAGATAATGGTGAAAAATTTGAAGAAAGATGTTGTTCCATGGCATAGAAATATGCATGTACATGAAGATGCAAGATAAGCTAAAACTCAACATGCGTTATGTCACATGTCACAAAGCCCTTCTTTTCTGGCAGCATTATAAAATAATTAAAATTATTAAAAATAATTTTAAGTGAGCCCTGCAAGAACACAGACTTAAAATGCAGAAGCTGGCAACCTTGCAGGAAGTGCAAGAATGATCCACAATCAGATAACACCAGGACCAAATGGTAAAACAACTCTCTGTTGGCTTCCGAACAGGGAATAGAGCTATTTGGAGTGTAATAATGTTGTTTTCAGAAACAAGTAACAAGTGTTAACTGTAACCAGGAGTTAAAAGCAAACTACTAATCAGGCCAACTGCAGTTTATGCAACTATTGTGAGGCATACTTAACAGGGGTACCTAAACTTCTATTGCAAGACTCACTTGATTATCTCATATGCTACATCATATTATTCTTAAGATGAGGTAACAGGGAGCTAAAATGTTCCTTGTTAGTTTGTTATCACTTCCAATGAAGTCCAGAAATAGAACATCATCCTCTCACATATAGAATCACTTTCAGTTTTACTCATAATGTCCCTGTCCACCTCAAAGTTTAACAAGGGATACTTCCCCAGAAATTTCTATCCAGGTGATTCCAGAGCTGCTTTGCACACAATTTGTAAAATTTAGGCAATTTCAAATGATGTGCCTTAAAAAGTGTTCATACCTGCAGTTATGGTGCATAACAATATTACACAGTGTATCTATATTGAAAATAAGAATGGCACAACACAGTAAACCCCAAGTATTTATAGCACATCCTCATTGTAATATGTTGCTCCCATGTCCATTATTTTCCGCATCAAATTAACATCTCACAAATTTGATTTATGGACTGGTCCAATATAATTTCTGAAGTTCTGTCTATGACTGAAAGCCTGTCATTTATTGTCAAAACCTGTAAATTCATATCTCATACCTGACGGCTTCACTGGACTGATCTGGAAGGTCAAATTCTTTGCCCTCCCCTGCCTGAAGAATGAAAGGTGAGGTAATGTAAAATAAGGTAAGGTAAGGTAAGGTAAGGTAAGGTGGGATGGGGTGAGATAGCATGATGTAAAGAAACGGAAAGGTAAGATGGGTGGGGTGGGATGGGGTGGGTGAGGAGAGGAGAGGTGAGGTAAAGTAATGTAAGATTGGGTGGGGTGGGTTAAGGTAAGATAAGATGATTCGGGAGAGGTGGGGTCACATGCAGTGAGGTGAAATGAGGTGAGGTAAATTTATTTGGAATGAATGCCCTACAAATATAACAGTAGAAAATACAAAAGCTCCGCAAAATGAAAAAAAAAATGATAAAAGCACTTATCCATGCACTTATTCATATGTATCCATAAGGTAGTGCTATTTGGAATTCCGAAGTGTCAACCGAAACACAAAACAACTCATAGTGGGGTCCATACCATGGAGGCCTATTCTACCCTAACCAAAATTATAGATGGTTTCCTTTACTTTAACCAAAGTCAGGGAATTGCAGTCCACACAATGCCCTAAATGCATGACCTAAGTTTGGCTGTCATATCATTTTGCCTTGAAAGGTGCCATTCCCCTGGCTTCAAGGCAGCATATGAGTGTGATGCTAGTATCTTCCAAGTCATCACCAACAAGCCAGAAAATCTAAACCTCAGTTTAAATGGGGTGGAATATTGATGAGTCTGATGCTCTCTTTACACGTGTTAACATTCAAGCTCCTAAGGATTCTTCTGTTTTCCTTGGTTCTTCTTCCATGTCAGAACAACAGTTCTCACAAACTGAAGACTGTCAACGTAGAGTCTGTGGCCTTATCTCATGAGTCAGGCAGTTAATGTAATGATGTCTTTGGAAAAACACATAAATCTTATTTCCCCAGATATGACTGAATAGCTGCTTTTCTGAGCTATAGGAGGCAGGGTGCTGCATTGTCATGACCATGAAATGTGTCGTAACAGATTTGCTTTGTGATAATGTGACAGTATAACTAAATATGAATTATGTGTACAGTTGTATATTATGCAGATCCATGCACTATCATAAATAAAAAGCATTACATTGTACTTCATAGTAAAAAGTATCCCCTATGAGGCAAATAAAGGTGGATTTTATCATTTTCTTTTTTTTTTTTATCCTCACAGAAACTCCATACCTTCTGCGCAGTCTGCAGACGCTCTAGACATGGATCTGCCCTGGTCGAGTGATCCATCTCTTGCCATCTTTTGTCCTTCAGTGGGTCATTGGGATCTTCAGGCAGATTTACATAGTCCTTGCCGTTCAGTAACCGATCCTCTTCTATTTCAGTTAATGTCATCTTCCTGGATAACATGGAATAAATTAGCTTCAGTTCAATGCCCTCTCTCTTTTTCTTTTCTTTGTTTCTTTCTCTTTTTGCTCATTCTCCAGTCTTTTGTCTTGTTTTTTACCTCCTCTGACTGTAGCGACAGTGTAGAATGTGAGTGGGCAGAGGCGTGCCAGCATTCAACACGTTTCTCCTGTGAAAGGGTCACTGTTAAGCCATTTCTTCTTTAGAACTGATGTACTTTTGAAGAATATAAAATAGCATGTCATGAACAAACAAAATAGCAGTATTAATCCGTATTCAACTACATGCCTGTTATGTAATTTTTAGTCTAATTCCTAATTCCTTTCACAGTGGAACCTGATAGCAACCAAATGGTCAGGACTTTACAAATTTTACACCCAAGCTTGAAGATATAGTTCTGGTTGCTTAGTCTCCATACCCCAATATAGTAACAACCAGGAGTGCCTGAGGTAGCAACTTTCATTTCACTCCTAGTATGTGGTCAAAATACAAACCTCCTGTAGTCAGGGTTTGCTGATGTTCCACTCTCAATCATGAGCTGCTGAGCAGGCTTAGGGGCGAAAAGTTTACGCAGACGGCCCTCCATGGGCCGTGCAGGGTCAAAAGTGTTCACACTTCTTGGATACTGAAAATGAATGAGCTTAAGTTAAAAGTTTTCATGGGCAAAGATATAGTGAAGTTTTGTATCAGTTGTTAGTACATTAATAACGACTGAATATCTTGTAGATGGAGTGTTGCTCTTCACTTGTTTTTGATATACACATGGCACCTCCAAATTTCTAACTCCCACTGCCACTCTCAACCTCCCCTGAACCTCTGTTGTTGTTTTTTTTCCATTTTTTTTATTCCCTCTCTCCTTCTCCCTGCTCCTTCAACATAACTTCTTTCTAAATCATCTAAAACCTTTCTCATTTACCTTCTTTCTCTCCATCCGTCTCTGCAGTCTGCTTTTTAAGCATTCTTCCCAACTTGCATTTCATTATAATGTACATTATCAATCTGCTTCCTAAACTTCCCTCAGTCTCCCACATATCTCTCCATTCTTCTCCTACTTTCCGTCACTCTTTTTTTCAACGTTATTTCTGCCTCACAAATTATTCTACATCCCAACTTATTTTCCTCTAATCCCATATCCCTTCTCACAACAGAATGGTCCTCCCTTTCATTCCCAGTGCACTGACTTTACTCACTTTTAGCTAAATTTCTTCCAAATGACAACTACTAAGTCGCATGTACTTTGGTATAAATACTGTAAGCTAAGTTGAGATTTACCAGCTTTAAAGAATAAAAAAATAACTTTTTCTAACACCATTTCATTTCAGCAACAATCAGTCCTCATGACTGACACTTGACCGGCCGGTAGACAACGCCAGAAATGGTCATTTTCCATAATAATGGCCCTTCATCCAGCAGGAAATTGGACCCAAAAAGCCTCACACTACAAGAGTTAAAAATCACCATCCTGCTCGCCAAATCTTTCTGCACTTCCTTCATGTCTCCTCCTTCCCCATTCATACCTTAAAATGTTCCTTTCTTCTTACTGTCACCCAAGCAGTGGAATGAAATCTTTTTCTTTCTCTGTCTTCTTGTCCCTCTCACTTCACTCTTCTAAATTTCACCCCCACCCCTCCCTCCATTCCACTCTCCTACCCAGCAGGCAGACATCAGCTAAACTCACCAGTTTATCATCCCATTCCCCAGTCGAGAAGAAAACATTTTTCTTGCAGTCCAGATTGTCAAGAGCCATCGGGTTGGAAGGTCCAAGACCTGTGTAGTCCATCTTTTGGGAAGGAATCCACTGGTTCCGTTCGATGTTCCGCAGAACATTCTGAGATCGATCAGAGAGTTGCATCTCCGCAGGGCGATCTTGAAGGTTGGGAGCAATTTGTTTGGGAGGTATTGGATAAAACTGCTGCTTGTTTCCATGAATCTTGGATTGCTGTGGAATTGGAAAATGTTTATGAAGTGAGTTTAATTCTTCTGTGATGATAAGGATTTCTGATCTGCAATTGCTTTATCTCCAACTCTTCATATCAATAATGAATCATAATGTATGTTGATACTGCAAGCTCAAGATGAATGATACAGAGCATACAGCACAACAATACCTTGTCACATCATAACCAAAATGTTGCACATCATATAAGTCAACAAGAGCTGGTGGCTCTCCCATTATACTTGGTGACTACAATAATTTCATTTCAATCTACATGTTGCATCTAAATTTCTGGAATTTAAAACCAAAAAACAAACTGAATCATTGGACAAAAATGCTGCAGCCGCTCCTAGACATCACTGCTATAAGATAATGACAAGAGAAATTTCTACGTGGCAAAATGTAAGCCACTCATTCTGACCTGGTCAAAATAATGCTCGCCCTGCCAGTAAAGAGCTGTTTTCTTCCCTTCTGTGGGCAAGGCCTGGATCTCCTCCCTGTATGGAAAACCTGGTCAAGAAGAACAAATAAAGACATTACTTTATCTGATGATTTCAAGGAAATGTGGGGCTATATCAGTTAAGAAACTTTCAAGGCCTCTCCTACCTCTTTTTACCCTCTCTCTCTTGCTCTCACTCCCTCTCTCTCTCCCTCCCATGTTAACATGGTGATTTAAGTCACTGCCCTGCCCCAGACTGTGGCATGAGATTGGTCTGGCCTGGTGCTGTTATAATAATGTGGAATGGTAAGAGCTGGCATTAGCCTGGATAACAGGCTTATAAACATCATTATTACTATTATTATTATCATTATTATTGTTGTTGTTGTTGTTGTTATTATTACCATTTCTAACACCAAAACAAGCCTCACCTTTGATCTTTTTCACTACAGTGATGTCATATGCATTGGCGGGCATCTCATCACTGATTGGCTGATATTGACGGGCAGCCACTCCCCTTTTGGGGTCTTGTGGGGAATCAAATTTGGGAATCATGGCAAACTTCTCGATATGGGATGCATAGGGATGTTCAGCTGGGAATGGCTTGTTAATGAATTTCCTCCTAGAAATTATGAAACAAAGAATGGATTAACACATTTTCATCCAACAATCTGTAAAAGACACCTGCAAGGAAAGACATTCCATATCAGAAACTAAATCACCCTTGTTGGCCAGACTGATCTTTGGCAAGAGGCAATTTTTCTTTGTTTGTTATGAGTCTTCCTCAGACATTTGGAAACCTCCAATTTTAGTTTTGTTTCATTTGTGATTTTTAGTTTCTTGTTTTTTCCTTTCTTAAAATCTCTATTCTAACTAAGCAAACAGGTATGAACATAATATATTAATCAGCAAACACCAGCTGACAACTCAAAACAAAGATCACAAAATGTCCATTCCCACAGCCAAAATGTTTAAGAATGGACACAGGATGAATGTCTTGGGTCAGGTGCAAAAAAGCTTTTTTTCAGACAAACAAAAACTCTCTCTCTCTGTTGCAGATTTAGTTATAATATTATAAGGCTCGTTAAAATTGATTCAAATAGGACAGATATTGGTGGGCAGACAGTATGAGGGATAAACATGCATGCAAACAATTGAAAAATGTGCAAGTGGAATTTTCATGAAAACAAATTGCAAATCATGGTCGGTGTTGCCAGTCTGATCATGTGCTTTTCCCATACAGAAAAAGTAATCTTTATTCCTACATTTCCCTCTCCATGATGTTGAGGCAAATCCAGTGGAAAATCAAATCTCATATTATTTTATGTTTACTGTTACAAAGAAAATGATCGGCATTTTATCCACTTTAACCTACACTTTACAATTTTTCTTGACAGCTTACAAAACACAATTTCCTTCAACTAAGTTCTACATAGGGTAACACTGATCATTTGTAAAGTAGGGACCAGAATCAATCTAAAATATTCTTGTCACTTTGAAGAATCAAAGTTACTTGCTCAATATTACAATATAACTACCAGGTATTGCATCATAAGGCCGCTAACCTCTCAGTGACTTTGATCATCACTCACTATGAACTTGTAGCATTTTTTTTTCTTACCTAAACATTGATTTGCAAATGTTCTGTTCATACAAATGAACTCTTAATATGTTTTAACCTACTCAAAATAATGCCACTCTTTGCCCTAGGATTTCCATTGCAGTTGCATAGTAGTAAAGTTTTTCAAATAAAACATAAAATTAGTCTTTCCAAGACTATGTGTTAAAAACAGTTCCAGTACTCACGTGATATCAACTCCTTGAGCCCTTGGTACCCTGAGGATATGTGGAAATATGATGTATACAATTCATCTGATCTCTTTTCTCCTCATAACTGTCTCTTCTAATTAATTCTCTCTCTCTCTCTCTCTCTCTCTATCTCTCTACTTCACTCTATGTCTTTCTCTCTCACTTTCTGCCTTCCTTCTCCCCATTTCTGGTCTCATTTACACCTACGTTACTTCCACACCCTTATTCCTCTTATGATTAATTTCCACCTCCATCACAGTCACATGTCCTAAGATTTCACGGTCTCACTCCTGCCCTATCTCCCTACCCCACAACAACAAATAAATGAGAACCACATTAGATAACAACGATATCCTCCTCAGTAGTGGGTTTACATCCATAAACTATGTCCATGTTTGAAACTGTTCCTGCAAGTCTTCTCATATGCAGGGGCAAACAAAGCTTAAGAGAACTTAATTCAGTCTCATATAAGCTATCAGCGATGTATTAATCACTCCTTTGCTTAGGTACTGCAGAATTAATTTTCAGACAAATTGTCTCACAGCCAGTCCAAATGAAGCTTAAGTCTCTTTTCTGCTTAAAATAAGTTACTGGTATGACATGAGAACTTCATGTGTGACCTTTCATTACATAAAAAGTTTTGATCTAGCATTATTTTGATCTCGGATACAGTTGTTTGACGTGCCAAAGGGTCACTCCATGCAATAGAAAAGTATTCTAGGAAAATCACTGTTGAAGAATAATTTCATATATATATTCACATAACAAGTCTCACAAAAATTCAGGTTTATCCACCATTGCCGACCATTTGCATATAAAATTGCTGTTCTTATGTGGAGAAATGATTTTATCCTGATCTGTGCTACAAATAATCACTGATACTGGATGGACCTTTCCACTTTAAGAATGTCATATCTCAGTTTCCAGGTTAGCGACATACATCTTATTTTGACTGACAGCAAGAAATCTAAGTGTCCTCATCGTCTTTCACACTGGCTAGAAAAGGGTATGTTGTTATCCACTGTGGGGGCAGAATGAAGCCAAGTCTGGAGCATTAACTTACAGTTCATCATTGTCCCGAACATTGCTCAGTTTCAAATCTGTCAGTTGGTAATGGTGATCCAAAGGAAGACCACTGAAACATCAAGAAAAAAAATAATAAAATCATCAACACAGATAAACAATGAATCAGGAGGATCTTGCTGGAGTAATCATTAAATTAATCATTAAATCATTTTTGGAGATTTATTTAATAATCAGTAAATAGATATAAATATACATTTATAGAGAAAATATTCTATATCAATGCATTTTATTATTTTTACTTTATTATTATTCAGTTTTCCAAAACTGACTTTCTTATTCCGACATCCCACTAGGGACAACGGTTCCATTGTACACTATCATTGTGCTTCCAAAATGCTTTAATGGCAAGGCTAAAAAGAACCAGCATGTATTGTTGCAACTGTTTGGTAGGGAAATACTGATGCATTTTATTCTTCATAAACATGTCAACATGAAAGTTGATCTTACGAATGACATGGTACCCTTTTTAAAAAATGATTGAAGTCTATTTTCAGTCATTTTTGAAGTACAGTGATGACATGCAGTTTAGATAACCAATTAATCAATTTGAATCATGATTAGCATGCAAGATGAGAGGAGAAAACAAAAAGAAATGACATATTTCTAAATAGTGGGATCATAGGTGAATGCTAGAATATTTGCTTTAGTGCAGTGTACCAAACACTTTAATCCTATTGGAAAATGATTTTGTTTTTTTCTGGTGGTTTTATAATGTACATAGATCTATACTATGTATGCACAGATAAGGCAATCTTTGGGTAGAAATTGGTTCATGAGTCACCCAGTTTATTATCTAGCCATAGAAACTTCAGGCTATGACACTGAAGCTCGAAGACCTGAAATAAATTCTTATCACAACACAGGAATCACTGTTGCCAGTATCGGGGTACATGTACAGTACTGAGATTGTAAGTGTAATTGCTCTCAACCTTTAAAAGCAGGATCAAGAGGATTAGATCTACTGCACGCTGATAACTACCTGATAAAACATGGGGATTATCCATAAGAATGGAGGCATAATGTAAGGATAATCCAGCGTGGCTCTCCTGTGTTATGAAAATATTCACATAAGTGGCTCCATAAATCCTTGCATAAACAAGCCATGAATGGTGTCCCTGAGGTGTTAATGGATTCTGTCCACACAACTAGCGTCCCTTCAGTTCCATCATCTTATAGTAAAAGACAGTATGAACCAAAATTTCAATATTACAGAAGATACCAAAAAACAAGAAAACTTCTACCTTGAGCCTCACATTTTTAATCAATCACTGGTGCAGATAGGTGGCTGTCTCAGAAACTATAAACTTTACGTGAAGATAACTCAAATGGACAGAAAGAGAATATTAAAATCTATATAAAGGTGATAAAAGGTGTTCAACTTAATTTGGCATGTACGTCATTTTTCTGTAAATGGCAAAACTGTATGGTACACATTGTATCAACTTTCAATATCCAACTATTGAGATATGGTTGGGTAGATACAGAAAACTGGAGTTGGTAGGGTTTATGAAAGTTACTGATATCGCTTCTTGCTCAGTAAGTGCATAGCAACTGTAGTGAATGTTTATTGTTGTAAATGCCAAGCAGATCTTAGCTTTTTTGTTGATGTAGATTTAAACCCACACTTCCACAGCTCATTCCTTCTTCACTGATCCAGCACCATGTGGGATAAGGCCCTTGAGCTCATTGCTATATAATAAACTTTATTGGTTTTATCTAGCAGGTATTGTGGGCCATAGTATTCTGTATATAAAGTCTTGGGGCGAGAAGCCTCGCTCTGATGTCACAGAGCCCTGGGCACCCAAATAAAAGGTGCTGTCTCATTGGGGCAGGTAAACAAATGACACGCTAGCGGATATTGAGGTTGTACCTTGTTAAAGTGCTTAAAGAGGTGTTCCCATGCGGAAAATGGTGATCTAGTCCCATCTGGGCAGACAGTTATGTCATAATTCTGGTTGAGGCTGTCACATAAAACTATACACCACACTTCCAATCTTTCCCATGGCCAATCTGATTATCTTCTCCTCTCTGTTATTGCAGAATGTTGCAGCATTTTGATTGCTGCTATAGCATAATATGTATGTTGTGACAATCATTTGTTCCATAGAGGAATGGTTGCCTTAGACAAATGGTTGCCTTATACAGGCTGATTAATACATAAAAATATAAAGGACACACAAAAAATTAAACCTATAGTTTATTAAGGTTTATTTGTTGTTGTTTTTCATTTGTCCCTTGCTTTGAGCAGCCTTATAGTATTAAAAAAAATAACAACAGCAGCAAAATTACGTATTCATGCTAGAGGGTTCATACTACAAAGTAACCCTTTTTAACATTATGGTTGATTGTAAAACATGCTAAACAGCCCTCCTGATTTCAGATTAGCCAAGTGGTGGTTGCCTTATACCGTGTTGTTCCCATATTTTACAGTACTTGGGATGGGAGAAGTGTTGTCGTGATTGCATTAATCAGGTAGTCACCAAATGGAGATTATATACATAGGAAATGTGAACTGTCATCCCAAAAACCTGGTCAAACAGCAGGTACTTGTGATATACAAGGGTTAAATCACGGTCAAATACCTTAGCAATGAGAATGATGAAGAGATTAAAGAAATATGATATTGATGACATTTGTGATTTTTTTTTTTTTTTTTGTCGAAACAATATCCAGGAATACTTTGACATCCGACCATAGCAATTGTTCACTAAAGCATTAATCCTATCCTCCCTCTCCTTTGTCACTTTTGTATGTAATCATCATGCTGCACCTTATTTCTCGGACAAGGCATTACCTTACTGCAGACTGATCAAATGTTATGGAAGTTTCATATACTATAACTGTACACCATAAGGCATGAGAGAGTTTGACTGGCCTAGTGAATGTGCAGGACATCTTACTGCATCATTAGCACTCAGGAATATGCAAGGAAGATGATGTCACAGCATAGCTGATATGCAATACAGAACAGGTATACATGACAGTGAGTTAAAGTTGGTTGCAAGCAACATAATCTCCTACAACTACGGTTAGTACCTTAATTCTGAAAAACGTACTAATACAACCCTAACCCTAACCCCACCACCCTAACCTTAACCTTAACCCTAACACTAATGCCCATCAAGACAGGAGCTTCAGTCGAAGCGAGCATAACTCCTTATCACCAGTTACCATAAATGGAAATCCTCCCTACCCATAACATCATTACTTTTGGAAGGATTTCCAAAGAGCTTCCTACCCCTAACGCGAAAATCCATGAGGGCATGTCGGATTCAAACCCGACCATTTCACTGTAATCCAGTATCAAACCACTGAGCCAGTGCTCCCAGATACATCTGAGGCAATTCTGATGCTGTTCAAATCCTAATTTGCAACCTTTCTATTGGTTACAGTGCACACTGGTGTTGACAGTTTTTAAAAAGATTAGGATTCAGAACTCTTGCTTACTAATGCAACCTTACCTATATCCCTAACCTTTATGCCCATCGAGATTGGAACATCAATCAAGGTGAATCCCTAACCTGGGGGCCAATATCCATCAGTTGAAGTGAGTCTCTAACCCTAATCACTATTCAGACAGGAAAATGTTTTTATTTTCCATGCCCATTTTTGAAGTGATTATTTCAACATCAGACATGGCTTTCTTTCTATGATTTTAGATATATCTAACTCTTTTAGCCTGAGGCTGCTCTGGTACAGCTTCCAGCTGCATGTGTGGCCACTGTTATGATAATGATCATTGAACGTTTTGTCTGTTGGCTGGTCAGGTGACACTGGGGTCCAAAACTCTACCATCATGCTCAGAGGTTGGCGAGAGGATGCGTACCTGTTCTATTGCCACACTCAAGCAAAGCGAGCATTCAGATGTATAAATTCTACCACCGCATCAGGAGGGTTAAAAGTAGTCTTTCTGCATCGGAGAGTGAGCTAACACTGTTTTGTTGTTGTTATTGTTTTGTCATCAGAAATCTGATAAAAGAATGAAAAATTGCCACTGTGTCGAAGTGTAAAGTTAAATGTGTGAAGCTCATTTGGAATTCCTCTCTTTATTTTCTTCCCCTAGATCTAAACTAGTTAATTAAATTTTAATAATAAATTGTACCCCAAATTGAAATTCACAAGAAAGACAGAGCTAGTCTATATCCATACACAGGGACTCTCTTTTATACTTGTAGCTTGCATCAGCCATCACTTCTTGCAAACAAATGTAACATAAACACATGCAAGCAGTGACATCCGCGAAATGCACCTAATGAAACTTACGTTGTTTGCCAAGTGGGCCCGCGAGGAATCCATAGCCCATCCGTTCCATGTCGTCCCGTTCCCCAGTCGGCAGGGACATCAGTGTTTGGAGGCACTGGCCGAAATAACTCGAGGGAAGTCATGTTATTCTATGTAACGTGCACTTCTCTCAAAGATGAAACACCCATAAAGTTTTAAATTCGAGTCTTGCAGAGTCGGAGTTGGTGTTCAGGCCTCCGTCGCCATTGACTCTCCCTAGCTTCGCGTTGTCTAGGGCAACAATAGCTTTACTGGGGATAGTTTCCCTTGGTTTGGTTAAAAATTAGAACTGGACGAGCCGAATCTCCTATGCAAATAATTATGTTGCAGTTCGAATTAAGTTTTTGCTTTTAAACTTTGAAACATAAAATCACAGAACTGGGCAACTACTGTTGTTATCAAATTCGGATTACTGATTTGGAGAGTGAGAAGCTGCTCAACTGTGTGAATGCGTACGTTTTTTTTCTTTTTCACTTGTGCATGAGACTGGTGGAGACGCAACATGGAGGCGGGAGGGGGAGAGTGAGGAGTGGGAAAGGAGTTTGTTGTAGACAGGAAAATCTAATGTATGATGTAATGTAATAATATGCTACAGCAGTTTCAAAGCAGGCATAAACTGATTTTCATAGTGGTGTGTGCTACTCTGTCAGATATTTTGGGCTAGGAAAATGCGTGCTAAACTAGATCTAGAAGATATAGAATTAATTTGCCACAATCAGCAGTGGCGGCTCGTGATCTCAAAAACTAACCGGCGGAACCTCACAATGAGTGCTTGATCGGTCTGAACCTCGGCTGGGATCAGTACATCAAACATAAGCACTGACGAGGATTTCCTATATCACAGTCCCTTACACTCTGCACTCTGATGGTGGATGGTACTCCCCAAATCACCTGGTTTTCATCTGGTGTGCAGAGATCTTGTCGCCAATTCATATTTTAAAGGAAAGTTTTCTACGATATAATTACGTCATTCTATTTCTATTTTCTAAGCAGCTAAAGAGAGATTACTGTTTTGCTGGTGCGGGTGAAAAACAAACAAATAAAAATTAACGCATAATTGTCCTGCCAAAATCTAGACAAAACCTGGCCTGCATACTAAGCTTTAAGCTGATCATTGAAGCGATGAGCTAGGCATGAGAATTGCATACAAACTGGAATTCCTGTGGAAACAATCCTTTATGAAGCACACACTTTATTATTATCAGTCTGGTCTACATTGTACACACCTGTCTAACTAAAGAAAACACACATAAACTGAAGGCAAGCAACAACATGGGACATCTTAGTGTAAGTATCAAGAACATATTCTTTTCCCTTTCCCTGTTCCGAGTAAATTTAATGTACAAGATTTAACTGTGTTCAGATTTTTTTAACACTCCTTGACCACGTTTTGGTAGTGAATTCTTCAGCATTAAATATTAAATTGCATGCAGCAAACCAGTGAAAATACGTACAATTATTTATTGGGAGAGTGAACTCAAATCACGGAATAGAGAAGAAAAAAGAAAGAAAGAAAACTCATGCCAAGGGACATAATGACATGAATAATAATTATAATGTAGTCTGGGGCAAGGGGTTGAGCCGCTGGAGGAAAAAAGTCAAGGGATGTAACTGCGATAAATCTTTAAAAATATTAAGGAGACAAGAGTTATCTCCCTTGTTGTGGCAAAAAATTGCAGCGCCATGATGCCACCAGCTCCGAGCTACCCCTCACGCGTCCGAAGACCGCTAACGAGTATCGGGTTGGCGTGTGACACGATGTAACGGACGGACCTGGGCTGATGCCCATCAGGACACCAGTAGCCTCCCAAGCCCTAAGGGACAGGTTGTTGCCGTATATCTGATCCGGCCTGCCGCCGACCGCCCTGCGCCCCGACATACGAACAGCCTAAGGTGTGCCTTAAGGGAGGAACCTCGCGCGACCCTAAGCTTTCCAAGCTGGACAGGCTACGACCAACTCTGCAAGGACCTTGACCCCGAAGGGTCTCGACACATCATAACGGGTTCGAAGTCAGTTCCCCGCCGGGTTTCCCCGAGAAGGGTGTTATGTTGATCAACCGTAAAAGTGCATATCTTATAAACCAATACTTTTAGGTCAAGGCTATCTTATGGTAGATCATAAGGGAATGGCTCAACGAAAAATATGCAAAATAAATTACGCACATGAATTCCCAAGACTTTCACTCCTACAGAAAGATTTGTACCCTCTTTTGGCACATTCTTGTGTAAGAGGAATTTACCGAACAATCGCTTTTAAAGAAAATTATTTAAATTAATGCACATCTATAAGGCAGGACTATTCTACAACCAAGCAACAGCAAAAAGAGCAAGGAAGAAAGGTCGCTGACACGGGAAGTTCTTCCTAATAACAAATCACACCCGGGTCAACATGAACATTAATCAGAATCTACACATATCAAGATAGTTAAACAAAAATACTAGAAAAAAAATTATTTCTTCGTGATGTGTATTCCTGTGGAAGGTTACTTTTTTATGCAAGTCTAATGGAGAATGAATTATAGATGTCAACGTTTCGAAATAAGGTAGCATTGTTGATCTTGATGTGCGTCAGACCTGTGCATTAGGATGTTACGTCAATACTCGTCTGTGATGGCCAAGAACTATTTTGAAGCGAACTGGAAACACTAACAAGACAGATCATGACAGCCAGGTAAGATATTAATAAACAAGTGGAGGAAAGTTCCATAATAATAATATATATTGCCCATCATAAATAATCTCCGAAAAGTCTCACTGCCAAATTTCGGAAATTTGACATTACTTTTCCCAAAAAGGACAGATCACTCTCCTTCATGATGCGGTGATAAAATTTATTCTATTGACAGCTCGCTTCACTTGAGTGCGGCAATAGAATACATACACGCATTTCCTTGTTGCCGACGGCTGAGCGCGGCGGTAGATTTTTGCACCCCATTGTCACCTGACCGGTTGGCAGACAATACATGCAAGGATCAATATCGGTGACAAAGGCCACGCAGCCAATGGGAGCCTGGAACCGGGGAGTCTTGCACTATGAGAGGTCTGCTCAAACGTTTCTGGTCATTGGTTGGCATATTTTTAATTCAATTCCATTTTTATTCATTCGAACCCAGGTTACATGTAAGTAATATATTGGTGATCAAACATTCATGACAATACCTAGACAAAACAACATAACTGCATATTATATGCTCAAAGACAAGACACACCGACGGAACACTTGGGCGTTTTCATTATGATCATATTATTTCTTGCGAAGCTATCGAAGTTCCCAGGCAGAGACATGCAAGCGTTTCACTGTGATATCCTGGAAACTAACAAAAGGATTAAATCTAAGAAATGATCATAAGAGGGGGNGGGGGGGGGGGCGTCCAGTTAACCTAATCTCTTTTCAGCTCGTCAGATGTAGATTCCTGTGAATGGAATTTGTTCCGTTATTGTCCCCTTAACAGGGAGCTCGGCTAGTTAGATCTCATACCTAATGCCTCTGTCTCGACGGACTATAGATTTAGGGACTTCTCTCTGGTGACGCTTCTGTCTCGAGATGCAGTAGGGTTTGAGGTTGGGTTTGGGTTGTATTAGAAGGCATGAGTTCCGGCTAGGTGTGTGAATCTCATTTTGAATTCCTTCCCGATTTACTTTAAAGTTTTAGCAGTGATGGCTTCTGTGGGCTTCAGGGTTAGGGACTCTTACCGATGAACATTAGGGTTACTGACCCTGATTTTAATGGCATTATGGTAAGGGACCCTTCTCGATGGGCATTAGGGTTAAGGACCCCATTTCCAATGGCATTATAGGATTAGGGGCCCATCTCTATGATTTAGGGTTTTAGAGGGAAGGATTTCCACATTATGTGGTAACTCCTACAACTACGGCCAGTAACTTAATTCCGAATAACGTACTAATACAACCCTAACCAGAACCCTACCCCCCCCCTTAACCCTAACACTACTCTTAACCCTAACACCAATGCCCATCGAGACAGGAGCATCAGTCGAATTGAGGGTAACTCCTTCTCGCCAGTTACCACATGTGGAAATCCTCCCTTTTAGGTTTGGGGTTTATTAGGAACTTCCCTCTATGGCCCCTAGAGATAAAATTTACAATAAGACCCTCTCAAGATAACCTAGAAAACTAGGCCGCCCTCTGAAAAAGTTAGGCACCTCAGTTCTGTAGCTTTGTTGCCAAGTTATTTAAAGAGCTTCACATTAAAAAGTCGCTACTCCCTCATACACGGCTGTCCTATCCAAAGATTCAAAGAATGGCTGAAATTTGTCAGGTACCACTAGGAAGACTTAAAAATAAGCACACGCATAAAAATGGTGAGAAAACTGCAAACTATACTCCACACTTAAAAATGCACAGATACTTAAGAAATGGTGAGAAAACTGCACACTATAGTTCACACTTAAAAAATGCGCACATACTTAAGAAATAGTGAGAAAACTGCACACTATAGTCCACACTTAAAAATGCACAGATACTTAAGAAATGGTGAGAAAATTGCACACTATAGTTCACACTTAAAAATGCACATAATATATTTATAAAATGGTGAGAAAACTGCACACTATAGTTCACATTTAAAAATGCACAGATACTTAAGAAATGGTGAGAAAACTGTACACTATTGTCCACACTTCAAAACGCACAGATACATTGAATTTGAAGGCAGGCAACACATCACTGAGACTAACGATAACTTTACCTATTCATGACAAGCATTCCATTTTTTGTTTTCTCTACTCCGAAATACACGTGCTGGACTTTAATGCTCATCATTATTGTTATCAGTGGCCGTATGCATAATCCTTACGTTAGTTAACGCACTGTGGTAACCACGGGAAACTCCCAAAACATTAGTAGTGCTTATCGTAGTTAATCGCTGTAGGTTAATAATTAATGTATGGATGTTGCAAAAGGCCACAAGTGCGTTTTGTTGTTGTTGTTGTTGTTGTTGTTGTTGTTGTTGTTGTTGTTTTCACTTCATGTTCTCCAGCAATTACTTAGAATTGTGAAGCAGACAGCGAGAGTGAGATTGGGATCCCACGATCCCTCCCGTCACTAGCCCCNCCCCCCCCCTTTCTCCTACCCTCCCGGCCCGAGAATACCACGGACTACTTAACTATAATGCTTGGATATACTTTTTGTTGTCGTTGTTGTTTTTTTTTTTAATGGAAACGAAAATTCTGGTTAGAGTGTAGAGGTTAGAGACAGATGCAGCAATGGAAAAAAATTTCGAACCCTGAGTCTCTCTCTCTCTCTTTCTCTCTTTCTCTCTCTCTCGCTCTCTCTTTTTCTCTTTTTTTCGCTGGATCCTTCTTTCAGTTTATTTCAACTCTGTGTCTCTCTCTCTCTCATTTCTCTTTCGGTCTCCCTGAAATTACTTAGTCAAAAGCCCACGATTTAAAAAAAAAATGCCGCAGGATGAAGAGGAAAGCTAGGCACTAGACAGACAGACAGACAGACAGACAGACAGACAGACAGACAGACAGACAGACAGACACACACACACACACACACACACACACACACAACACACACACACACACACACAAACACCCAAACACACACCCACCCGACACACAAGCGCCCGTGCTGTAGCCACATCCATTTGGAAAATCAGTATTTTACTCTGTATTTGAAGGAGCAAACAGGTCTTCACCTGAGGAGAATATGGTGTATTCTGGTAGATGTGTACACCATTAGGGATAGAAAGAAAGAGAGAGAGAGAGAGAAAGAGAGAGAGAGAGAGAGAAAGAAAGAAGGAGGGAGGGAGAGCGAGAAGGACATGGAGCAAAAGAGGAGAGGAAGAAGAAGAACTAGAAGCTAGGAGGAAACAGGGGCTAAGAAAGAAGAAGGAAGAAAAATTAAATGCAAGAGAGAGAGAGAGAGGGGGGGAGAGACACACACAGAGAGATACAGAGAGAGACAGAGAGAGACATAAAGAGAGAGACAGAGAGAGAGAGAGAGAGAGACGGGGGANAGAGAGACGGGGGAGGGGGGGGGGCACATAGATGTTTATTGTCTTCTGTCACTGTTCGATGCCGTATCACGACATCTAATGTCAATCATTCAGAAACGCTAAGACTATCACTTTCACTCAACAAAATCAATAGCTTGCTAGTTGCTAATACTGTATTATCACTAGATCTAACATGCGGAAATATAAAGACCTTATGACATGTACCTGCCATGATGTACTAAAGAACCTGTGTAAATTCATCAAAATTGTACTTAATAGTTGTAAACCATAAAACTGAATGCCTTCTGTGATACCAGCCGATAGCACCTAACTTAACAGCAACTGTTACTATATTATTTGCCTGTCCATTCCATTTTTTTCCTTCTTTTTCTAATACGTATTGTTGTTACTAATGTTAATGCTCATGTGTTTCTTTGTAAAACCTGAGTAATAAATAATCTTGAATCTAATCTTGAATCACTACCACTACTAGTCTACTAGCATTGCTATTAGTATTATTATGATACTGACCACGGCAGAAAGTTAGGCCTAGGTTTGCGAAATGCGCTGCCACTACTTTACTGCGTCTGCTACTCTATGCCTATGGTCATAGCCTTCTGTCAACAATAACAGTAACACTGCTCATGTTTCGTACAATAAACATATTATGAAGAGCAATACAAAAACTTCTTGTGAAGTATAATAAATAATCAACGATATATGTATATATGTCGAGCAGTGCGTTGGACATACTTATTTATACGCCCGCACTGCTGTTGAGTCCTGGTGATCTGTTGAGCCTAGTATTGTAGGAGTTATTTCATAATATTTGTCATAAAGATTTCAGTTCGTTGTTCATAGTTTGTTCCTTTATTTCATGAGCCTTTTTCTTTTTACGTGCCCAATATCTTTATAAAATTTGTTTGGCAGATGTACATGAAACGAAAAATGGCTGTAAACAGTGGAAGAGTGTTCCGAATTCTCCAAGATTTTGCCGTGAAACGACAGTTTTCAAGCTGTCAGGCATTGTTTCAGAAAAGTCAGCCGAATGCGACAGACTCGTCTGAAGGACATGATTTAATATACGGGCCAGATCATCTGCAGCTGCGTGATTCTTTGAGGAAAGTAAGTAACTTGAGAATGTTTTGTCTTGATCAGAAGTCAGAACTGGGTCGGGGGTCAAAGTCGAATTAGATAATCACCAGCAGACCATTCTAGTTTTATTGAGATGTTCATTTCCACTAATAGTCCTACTGCTCACAATTTGGTTTCCTCTGGAGATAGCACTGATGCACATGATGGAGCCAGTCATCTATCAATCTACTTAAATGGACTCCAAAAAAAAATACCAAATTTCATATTGCTCTGTCACCCCCCNCCCCCCTATTTTTTTTATGGCTCTGCTCTGATCTTCATGCCGAAATGATCTCTCCATTTACACCAAGGTGTATTGAGCTTAGCAAAATAAGTTCATGCTGGAGCACAGTGAAAAGGAAAGCACAGTACAATAGACTCAGTAGTCTATTAAGTGGAAGGACTTGTCCAGCTAATCTTGATTAAACTTTTAAGATTGGTCAATTGTTCACACCATAAATTTTGTCATTTCAGTCCAGTATCAGATAGTTCGTGACTTTTTAATTAAATTTTGATCAAACATCAGCATTAATCCTTGGGATGGAAGAGCCAGATTTAATCACTTTTACCATATGTCAGATATCTATGCGTGAAGCTGAAGTGGTATAGCAAGGCACACCCTGCCCAGCTGAGAGATGCGAGTGACAAACTGACTCAACTTGTATCAGAGTGGTTAGCTGACAAGTAAAACAATGAGACAGTAACATGACTAGCATTGTCAGGTGCGCTTGCCCTTATCAAGGCCTAGCATTACAACAAGAGTTAATTCTATACTTTCCTGTATTATGGATTCTTTGTTATTGTGCACAACTGTGACCTGTCAAAATTGCTGAAATATATATATACATGTACTCATGTAGTTTTCTAACATGATATTTATAAGATATTGCTTGAGGATGAGAAATGTTTGCATAGTGATATGTGTTGGACAATTAATTGTGTCATTTTCAAAGACTTTAATTAAAGGCGAGGGAGTATATTTTTTTGTATTATTTTGTAAGTGGTGGTTATTGCTATTAATTTTATAAGTAGTGTTAGACTAAGAATTCCAATTCTCTGAAAAGCATACCAAAATAAAAAATAAAAAGTGCCTGAAATCAAAAGTGTTTACATGAATTGAAGGCAAATAGGGGAGGGGTTTTAGACTGCTGTGTTTTCAAAAAATGGGGATTGCTCGATGCAGTGTTTTCCGGAGATCATATGAGCTGGGGAAGACATTCCCCCCTCTCTCCGCCTCCCTCCCACAAACACACCCCAACCATTGTCATGAATTTGAGAGGGGATTTGTAAAGTTTTAGAGTGATTTCAGGTTTTTCTCAGATAATGCAAACGTTGGATTGCAGGACAGAAGAGGAAAAGAATGTATTTTAAGAATGAATTTTGAAATTTAAGGGGTGAATCACACTATCATGTGGTCTGGAAAAAACCCTGATTGATAGCCAGTTGAAGCTCAGTGATAATGTTACTATCCTGCTGATCTTCTTGCCTAATCACTCTCTTCACTTGTTTCAGATAATCGACAAAGACATAAATCCGTATGTGGATGAATGGGAAGCTCAGCGTAGATTCCCAGCTCACAAGGTCTTTAAACTTCTTGGGGACAATGGCTTTCTCGGAGTCACAAAACCAAAAGGTGAGACTGAGCTGAATGAAGAGTTCTTTCATTTGTAAGCTATATGTTTTTGCTGAAAGAAGTCTAACTTCATGATGAAAGGGCTACATGCTTTTCTCGCTTTTTGAACTTTAGTCTCCAGTTTTTGAAGCGTGGTGTATGCAACAGAATGCCGTAGAATTTGAACATTGCATACATTTGAATCTGCACATATACTGAAGTCATGTAAATGCAGAAGTGTTGTTATTCTTTTACAGACATATTGCAACATGCAGATTGCTAGATGAGTTAGATGTAGATAGATCAGTCTTTTGGGACATTATGAAATTAAAGACAAGCAAAACAGTTTTGGGCATCCTTCCTGTATAGACACCATTTTCATGTTGATAATACTAATGTAAATAATAATACATAAAATTAAGAGGATATCCACATTTTGACACACTTCATAAGGATAAAGACAAATATTACTTTGTTTGTCCACAGAGGGAACTTTTTTATTGTTAGAATGGAAAATTATTTAATACACGCAAAAATACTCACACATGCAGAGATGCCCACAAATATACATTCATGCAAATGCACGCATGCACACCCACACACACACACGAAAGGGAGAGAGAGAGATAATTTCATACATGTGACATACATAGCACAACTGCATTCTCCCCAGGCTTTTACTTTTATATTGTAGTATTTTAGTACTGTATTATGACAAGGAGTCCTGTATTATGACAAGGAGTCCAGCTGCATGCGCACTGAGCTTATGCTTAGTATTTCCATGTCTGTTTAACATACTAACACTACATTTCAATGTTTGTTTACAAAAAGCCTACGGAGGTCTGGAGCTGGATTATACCTACAGCACAGCAGTTGCGGAGGAGCTCGGCAACATTAACTGTGGTGGTGTTCCTATGGCGATTGGTGTTCAGACTGACATGGCAACACCAGCTTTGGCTAAGTAAGATTTATTTTTTTTAAATTTCCTTGAAGAGTAAAAATGCACAATCTTGGTCATGATTACTGGGATTTTTGTCTACACTCAAAGAAAAATGTGTTGTATAATAGGCGTGCGTAATGATCCAAAGGAAATAAATTAGACTAATTGTTCTGGTGAGCGTGGTAAGCCATTGTTACAAGTTCAATCCAGAATTTCAAAGTTTTGGTCAGAATTTTTTCTCTCTTTATTTCCTTTTTAGAATTTTACTACATTTCCTTTTCAGATCTGATGAAATAGATTGGTTTAATTAATAGTCAATTACATGAGGCTTACCTCAGGTTAAAGCAAAATAGAAGTGTGATTGTATTATCAGCTTATTAAAAAGCCAGTGTATATCAGCCGATCATATTCCTCTAACAATCATCGTTAAGTGGAAAGTGAAAATAATAATTGCTGGAGTTGTGGTTTGCAATGCCTGGAATATCATGCATGCTGAACCCTTGTGATGATCAAATTTTGTAGCCTAATGTCAGCTGACAGCTGGTAGACAACATATGCAACAGTCATTATGGACCAAAGATGCTTGGTGCTACAAGAGTTAATAACTGAGAGTAGTCCATTAAAGTTTTTGTTCAGGTTAGAACAGAATTAGTGAGTGTCATTTTTGATGGCCATGTTCTGCTGAATTGGGTGATGGAGGGGAACTCAAAAGGAGGACACTCCTGGAAAGATCAGTTGAGCTTAAATGGTAAATGATGCCTTTCCACTTTCCATTAAGTAAAGTGAATGCCTCTTAATTACAGCTTCCCTGAAGCAGAAACAGACGTTGCATTTAAATGGAATTACTACAATCCAGTGACTTCAGTATTAGAAAAATAATACCATTTAGTCCTAGACGTGTGATTATCTAGATTATAAGCAAACAGAACTGACTCTTGTTAGAATTCAGCTGCTTAGAACAAGCCATCAAGCAAGTCCAAAGAAGGTCTCTAGTAAAACATGGAGGCATTAGCTCAAGTCAAGGTCCCTTAATGATTATCAACCCATTTTGATGTGGTCTGAACCTTAGTCAGACATTTTTTTGTAATGTGACCTATGCAGTTTTAGATGAATAATATTACTTATGAATAGATAAGTGACATGTGATCTGTTTAAGTAGACCATTTTATTTAATCTGATAACGTATCATCAATTCAACCTAAATATTGCCAGTCATTGTTTATTGATACCATGGGCCAGAAAAAGGCTTACGTGCCTAACCATGGCATTGATTTCATGAAAGCAACTGAACATTTTCTGTGACTGATCTCCAAATAAATCTCAAAGCAATGCATTCTGCTTTTATCCATCACTGGTGTCTCTGTATGACAACACATGATGTATGAAGAGGCAGTGGCCAGATGCTTTTCCAGTTGGTTTGATTTTGGAGGACATGATAGTAGTTCATGTTAGTGGTAGATGGTAGTTCATGATACTTGTAGTTCGTGAAATTCTAAAAGAAATGAAAACTTTTTTTGACAGTCTCCACGTAAACCTCTCAGATATGCCCCTCATTCGTCCATGGTTTGTGTCTCTGCGAGACAAAATAGGGAGTTAAAAGGCCAAGGGTTTTCCTTCTGGCTTGAGTTTGTAAGACACGATGATAGATCACCCTAAAGTATGTGGAGGTGGGTGAATGCTTATCATAGCTAGAGCACCCCTCTTAGGTGTGCCTGTTTAATAATAATGTAATAGATAGCTGCAAAAGGTTGCTACTGATCTGGAAATTCTGGAAAAATCATGGAAAATTGCTGTTGAAGTTTCCAGGTCAGGAAAGTCCTTAATCAGCATGAAATTGTCAACTATCGTGGAAAAACCATGGGGCATTTAAAATATTGGGTTTGGGATTCCTAAGTTTGCTTGGAACTTCTCTACTGTGCATTAACTCAAGTGACAATGTCAGACTACCTGGCTGTATCATGGAAAAGTAGATGTGTTTTTTTTTCCCACTCTGTGGCAGTTCAGGCTGCAGCAAGACTGAACGTATGTTTTATAGTCAGGCTTGTATGTTTGAGGTCTGTTAATGAAGTGATTGGCAAACCTGCGGTTTGACATTAGTTTGCCATTAAATACAAATCATGCTCGTTTGCTTTTTGTATAGGGCAGACATGACATTAATGACAAATCATTACATGGTCTAGGTGTCATTTACTATGCTGCCTGATATTTATTATATCACAGAATTCCATCTTTTTTGGCAAATGCCAGCAGGTGTGTATGATGTGCATTTTCTAGCCTCTTTTTCGTTGATATTTACCATCTGCGGGACCAAATGCCTATAGCATAGGATTAAGATAAACTCATAGGTTCAGTTGTGAACCACAGTCATGTTGCAAGTGCTGTTGAATAGCATTTTATTCACATTCTCCTGGGTTCACCTATCTGTAACATGGGTACCTGTCTAAAGGAACCTAAAGATATTGCCAGAATGCTCAAGTTCATTGCTTATAAATGGCAGTGTTAATGTATGCATCCCAGGGAGTTAAGAATGTTCTTGAGTGATCTGCTCTGCAGAAATAATGATAGTGTAAAATTGCTCAAATCAGCTTAGCCTGGATACGAGACTCATAAATCACATTATTATTATTATTACTATTGTTATTGTGTTGAATCACAGGTTTGGAAGTGATTACCTGAAGAGAGAGTTTCTAGCACCATCTATCTCTGGCGATCGTGTGGCCTGTCTGGGAGTCAGTGAAGTAGGATCTGGCTCAGATGTTGCCAGTAAGTAGGGAAACAAATTGCAAAGAAGGAAGCACAGAGAGATAGAGTCATGGTGCTTGAGGGATGGATAGGGATTTGAAAAAGACCATTCCGCATTTTTGTAATTTGATTATGAATCTACAAGTCTTCACAGGTACTTGATTTACGAACATTTTAAATATGACAGCATGTTTTGTATTGGGTTCTGTTATTTGATAGTAGAAGTACATCAACATTAGTGTTCAAAGACTTCAGTACATGTTTAACTTGGCAAAGAATCACCTTTGATTTGAAAATTGTATATTTTATTTTTACATCTTAATTGTGAACCTAGTATTGAATGTATTAATGTACAATGGTCTAATTCTTAACGTCGATCTTTTTAACACCACACATTTTAAGTTTGTTGATCATTGTATCAGGTGATTGAAGATCACATTATTAGATTGGAGGAGGGCATAAGTATAGAGTGAAGTAGCACAAAGGGCATTAGACATGTCATCCTTGTTGAGATATCACCACAATGCTTCCACAATTGGCCACATCTGTTTTTGCTGGACTGGGCAAATGTGACGAAGATGTTTTAACAGCCGAGCAAAAACAGCTCTCTCATGCCTTGTGACTGCAGTTTTGGAGGGAAAATCATGGAAAATGTAAATTCTTTAACATCAGCTTGAG
This sequence comes from Ellobium chinense, assembly GCA_033807755.1. Classification (NCBI taxonomy): domain Eukaryota; kingdom Metazoa; phylum Mollusca; class Gastropoda; order Ellobiida; family Ellobiidae; genus Ellobium; species Ellobium chinense. The sequence continues at coordinate 10,107 of JAWQUT010000359.1, read as the reverse complement.
TCTTGAGCTCATAAACAACATGGTATCTTTATTCCAGTCTGGCCTGACATAAGTATTATAAAAAACATAGTGACGATAATAATGTATTGTATTGTATTGTATTATATTGTATTGTATTGTATTGTATTGTATTGTATTGTATTGTAGAGCATTATAATGTGTTGTAGTGTAGTGTATTGCAGTGTAGTATATTGTAGTGTATTGTATTGACAACATTAACCACCACTTTTCATCTGTCATTATTGTTTAAGATAATTTTGTTGTAATGATACCCAAGATCTAGTTCAATTGCCTTTTCAGGTATTCAAACCAAAGCTGCAAGGAAAGGAGATGACCTCATCATAAATGGTGGGAAAATGTGGACAACCAATGGCCTTCAGGCAGACTGGATGTGCTGTCTTGCGAATACCAGTGAGGGAAAACCCCATCTCAACAAGTCATTGATTTGTTTGCCAATGGATGCACCTGGTGAGTACCTCCATAACTAACACCAGACAAGAAAGGGTTAGCAAACAGCTAGATTTGTTTCTATAGAAAGTCATGATTTCTGTTTGAAAAGGAGTTTTTTTAAGCTACCTTCAACCCCTTCAGTATGTTGTGGTGTTCAAGTGCTGATGTCTCTGAATTACCATCAATTTATGAATCTGTATGTAGGAGTAGTGCAAGAAATATAGCAAATGGATACATTGGATGCAACTCGGGAATGCGACAGTGGGAAGTATTGGTGTGTTTAAGAGCTGTTTGTAACAAAGAGTAAGGGTGTACATGCATATCATACATACCAAAGGGATTTTAGATCAAAGTTTTGCAATTTCTGACAAGAGTGAATTCATTTTGAAGCAGGTTGTCTCACAGTAGTTCATTACACAGTGATATAAATTCCATGTGAAAATTCAGCTCAAAGCAACAGAAAGTCTTTGGTGCATTATCTATTAATCGAATACAGCCCACAGATTACAACGAGCTCTGTTGCCATTTTAAGTTGGATGAAACTAGAGGTAAAATATTTCAGTCACTGCGTCAAAAATATGCAGCCTTTGCTTGTGAGGCGCTAATAAAATAATACTCACTCTGTGTTGACTATTTGCTGTTTTTTGTCCTTCGTATACATGACTTACATTTTCACACTGATTTGATGCTATCTATTGCTTAACTGGTTCGATTGATATGAGCAAAGGGAACCTCAACTTTCACTCACCATAGGCTCTCTTTCATTAACAGCATGAGAATCATTGATGATACCTGTACACTTCTTGCCAATTTTTTTGTTGTTTTGTCCAGTTTCAAAATATTTCTATTTCGCTACATGTAATGTAGTGGGTGATGAATATTTTCATTTGTTTGGAGAAACTGTTTCGGAAAGCTGTTTGTCTTTTGAAATACACCTGAAATATTTCCAGTCACATTAGGTTGCTGATGTTATTTGATTAGTGGTGAAACACTGACGAATCAGGAAGTTTTTTTTCCTGAATTTGTCCAGTTATGGCATAGGGGCATAAACATTGTTCACCAGTATGCTATATCATGGATATATCACATGCCTAAGTGCAAACAATCTCTCATCCATGCCGTCATAGAGGAGGAAGTGATGTGAGCGTCGCTGTCTCTGGTATTGCATAAAGGCATATAGAGCCTACACCCCTTTGCCATATCAGCGACGATTTACTTCCCTAATACTCATTTATCCTGTACCTGTATGCATATTTTCAATTTCCAGGTGTATCAATTGCTAAGGAAATTAAAAAGCTGGGCATGTGGAGCTCAGATACCGCTCAAGTTTTCTTGGAAGATGTGCGAGTCCCAAGGTCTCACATCATTGGAGAGGAGGGTCAGGGCTTCACATACCAGATGATTCAGTTCCAAGAGGAGAGGATCTATGCTGCGGCTGTGGGTAAGGTTTCAGAAGTTTGTTATGTGAGATTGTGAGATTGGTACAAAAGTCTCTTTTGTGAGGGATGTAAAACGTCCAGTCTGTTTTTTCCCTTTCTGTATTATGGTAAATAGGGGACTTCAAGCTGTAGAATGGATTTAAATATCAGTTAAAAGCATTTCTGTGTTACTCCATCTCATACTCAGATTGCTCTCTGTCTTGTTATTTGTGAAATTTTGCATAATTATGTGCTTATAGTATACAGTTCATATGTATAGGCCATTATTTGGTTCAATTCCCAATTACAGTCAGATTCATTTCATTGACATTATGCTCAGTCCACTTGTCATTTGTAAAGTAAAATAGGCAGTGGGCAATATTGTCAGAACACTAATGATTAGAACCTGCAAATGACAGCAGCACTGTGCATTTCCCAAGGAGTCTAGAAAGTTTCAGAGTGTTCAGGCCTTCTCCGAAGTAGCAACGCAAGGTCATGTGAGCAGACATTAGCCTGGATACAACACTTGTAAACCCCATGACTGTTATTATAAAGAGTCATGCTCCATTTTCAACAATAACTGCCATATTTGTACTAACCCCATTGTAGTGTGGTATTTTCTCTACATAGTGATCTCTGCACCCACAGATTGAATCACACTAATTTACTTCTTTCTGTTTCCAGCTCTTGCACCACTGGAGAAAATGATTACAGAGACAATCAATTACACAAGGGACAGAAAGATATTTGGACAATCCGTCTTGAATAACCAGGTTGTTCACTTCACTTTGGCAGAATTGGCTTCAGAGCTTGAGATGCTGAGGTCAGCAGTCTATCGAGCCGTGGGTATGCATTCACTTATCTAAACCCCCAGACTACAGATTTCCTTGACATTATGGAGCACTAATGGTTAATAATGGATGTAGTAGGGTTGACCCACCCCAGCACCTTCAAAATTTTCTCCAGACTCCATGTTTGTACCAATTGGCCTTTTTAAAATATCCCAGAAAATTCACTGAGCAAGTGACAGTTCCCTCTTATATCCTGCGCAGAAATTGGAAATAATAATTTGTGAAAACTTGAGAATCCCCTTCAAAATTTACAAATCTCCCACCCATATTTATGACAAGGGGAATGTTGCCCCCAACTCATAGTATCTGGAGAAAACCCTGCACAATAATCCATACTGTTGGTCCTTCTCATGAGAGACCAGAGAATCAGAGATAAAACTACTGACAGACTTGAACTTGATATGGATTAGAACACTTGACAACATTGAAACACTTTTTACAAAGTCACATCCTAGACAATGGTAGTAGAGTATTGCACTTCCTCATTCATAATGTGCCTTCAGTCTTGTGTGGCACCACTAAAGGTACAGTGTGCCTGCATTTTGTGTTCTTCCACACACCCGATTCTGGCCTATGCCTCCTTCACCATGAAGGTGCAGACCAGCCAGTTTGTTAGCTCACAAAACTTTCCTCTCAAAAATGCATGTCTTGGACAGTGGTCTGTAATTCTTGAATGGAGAATAAGCTGTAATGAAAAAGCCGTAACGAGATGGCTGCTCTGAAGTTTTCCTGCCGTAAGGTTGAAAGATTCTTGGGACAAAGAATGAAACATGCCTTCTTCTCCATTGTTATTTTTAATGCTATGCCAGATGACTTTTACAGTAAACTTGACCTCAAAAAATGATATGATGAGTGTAGTACATGAGGATTTGGTTGGTTATTCTGCAATAAACTAGTAGTTTACCAACCCTTAAATATTGTTTGCAATTTGCAAAATGTATGTGCCAACGGCACATCCCAGTCCTGGTCTGGTCATGCTCCCAAAATCTTTATATCTAATGAATGAACAAAGAGGAATCATGAAAGAATACAAAAGCATCTGGACACTTTCGCTCTCAGAATCTGTAACTACTATTCAAATCAAAAGTCTAAGTTAGTGCACAAAGTAATCTAGACTAAGAAGCATACTGTGCATAAGATATTACCATCGAATATCAAGCACTCAGAACTTTGGACATGCATGATTATGTGATTAATGACTAATATGATAGAAGGAACATTAGTTTGCTCCAGCAGATTCATATTTTGATCCTACTTTCTGATATATGCCATTGAAAAGAGATACGTGACACATACGATTCTGTTGCCAACAAGCAAAACAAATAAAACAAACCGTCTAAGTATGTGGAAATGTGAACTTCGAAATAGCAAGTATGATAACCTATGACTGTAATGGACAACTTAAAATGCCTTTGCATATGGATTTCAACTCAGAATATCAAAAAAAAAATCCCTGTCTTAGTACATTAAAAATATAGACAGCATTGTCCCATGTAAACTAGTGCACACAAAATTGTGACCTCTTGATTCAGGAATACTCATTCTCAATATAAAGCTCTTCTCTATCTGAGCTGATATAAACTACATTTGAATAGTATGGTGATTTATTCATAAAACCTAGATCCTCACTACTTACAACTAACTATACAACATGACACAGGTAACAGAATTGTGTATGTTCTAAATAAAAGTCAATAAATTTTTCACATGGTTCGAGAATTTGCGATTAAACAGAGACAGGTGTTCTAAGGTTAGATGAAATATGCATGAAGCATTTATGCTTAGTAAGGATTTTCTACCATATTCTCTGATGTATTCAGGGTGAATGCTGAGATGTCTAAAACTATTGCCCCAGCTGCTTGAAAATATGACACCAAAAATGCTATGTTTCAGGCAATTCCCACATGTTTTCAAAGGAACATTCAGTAGAAGATCAGACCAATTACATTCAACTAATCTTTGGTGGTGACAACTTTATTTAACCCAAACATGTCCTGAAGCTCAGTGATCTGAATAACAGACTACATTGTATTCATTGAGGCCATCCTTGGTTATAAGTTATTATGATGAATAAAAGAATAAATTAATTAATTCGAACGAATACCCTTCTGCAGTCATTGGTCACTCAATATGGTCTTTAAACTTTGAAATTTACAAGGCCTTAGACAATGTTATCCTGATTATGATGAATGACGTGGTAGGTGAAGCTAGTAACAGATATATTATATATATATATTTTATTATAACTGCTGGTTATAATACCCATTTTGTGGTCATTATACTCTTTGTGGACATCTCTGGTAATAGACAAGCATAGTGAATGAAGAAATAAGTTAATCTGAATATCTTCTTCATTTCCATTACGAACATGTTGTGTGGTCACGAATAGACATTCCATATTTGATATTAAATTAAACATGCCATGTAACATCTGTTTGAGGCCAAGCCATATTAATGAAGCACTTTAGAAGGGGAAAAAACAGTGCGACATTTGTCAACTTTTCAGGGAGCCCTGTCACCCTTATGAGGCAATTTTGGACATGCCAGATATATTATTTCTTCAAAATATCCAGTACTCTCTTTAAACTTGGTAATTTAACATAGTATTAATTTGAGTTACCTTCTGGTAATGAACAGCATAGTTGAGTGCTGCAAATAGTAGTATATTATTTCTTCAAAATATCCAGTACACTCTTTAAACTTTGTAATTTAACATAGTATTAATTTGAGTTACCTTCTGGTGATGAACAGCATAGTTGAGTGCTACAAATAGTAGATAAGAATTTTATTGTAATTACTAATAATAACACCCATTCTACGAGGAGATGTCCATGCCTTACACTCTTAAACAACCAGTTTCACAGTACATAGGGAGCATACTAACGACAGACAACAGAGCACAGCTTGACTTTCAGCTTATGAACTCACATTATAGGAAATAGACTAGTTTTGATTCAGCAAATTCGAAATAGCAACTGGTCATTACACAAACATTCATGAAGTAGAGTTGGTTTTTTAAATGATTAAACCTCTTAAAATGTAAGAAAGAATAGACTGCCAGGCAACTCGGCATCAACGAATATGGTGGCATGTCAAATGTCAAGAGAGTAATGCAAATATGTTGTAGGAACAAATGCCCTCAGCTTCATAGATAGGAAACTCCCTTACTGGCAGAGTGAGGTAATAGCTCTTCAGAGGAAAATATGCCCATACAGCAAGTCTTTCAGACACCCATAAGAGGCTGGGTCATACTGGGGTCTTAATTATGATATATGAGCACTGTACTGACAAAGTCCCCCACCAAACTATTGTATCATGTCCATGTACTCTTGTATGTGGACCCTTGTATTCATCAGACTGCCCGTGATTATTTCTAACTTTCCTTAGCTAAGATCCAACGTATCATTGGTTCCACTTCTATTGCTTTCCACTGTCAGTTACTGCAGCTTGCTCCACCTGTCTAGCTCCGAAGATTTATTTCTAAATGGAAACCTTTCTCATCTCTTTGTGGTGGTCCATCACTGTTTTTGCCCTAGCTGGCTTGAGAATTAGTTTGAGCTGAGCCTTCGATTTGTATGCATCATACTTTGTAGTGTCTCAGTAATCAGATTAAAACATATTGTAGAATAGTCAGTACTACTGTGATGGTTCATTCACACATAATCATAGTGTTGATATCAAAACAGCAGTTATTACTGCCTGCCTATTCTACTGTACTTAAGACCCACCAGACCATAAACATACCTTATCCCCTTCTCATCTGCAGCCTTGTATGCCAAAGGTCATGATGTGACCAGACTTGCTTCCATGTGCAAACTGAAGGCCGGGCGGCTGTTGAGGGAGGCCTCAGACAAGTGCCTGCAGTACTGGGGTGGAATGGGATTCACAGAGGAGGTTATTATCAGTCGGATGTACAGGTAAGCTTTATACCGACCCA
>JAWQUT010000358.1:789507-800627 GCA_033807755.1 Ellobium chinense | reverse complement strand
GGGGGGGGGGGTGCGTGTGTGTTTGTGTTTGTGTGTGTGTGTGTTTAATTGTGATATAAAATGTATAATATTATTATTGATCACTTCATTAGGCAGATTCCACTGGAAATTTTGAACACTAGCACCCTGTAACTGGCGATAAAGAAGCTGAGGTTCGCGATGCACTCTACGCTATAAACCTTCTATTTCTGATGAAAAAGACTTGATATATCATCACCACATACATACATGCAATCAATTCATCTTTTAACGTAAAGTTTCCTTTAAAAAATCTGCGGAATCGAGGTAACCAAGGAAGTCACTGTCTCGTATATTTTAGAGGGACACCCCTTGCTAAGTTTTCGAGGTGAAGGAGATAACTGGGTCAGATTATCATGCCTACGTAGGGCTGACATCTTTTGTGATTGTGTGGATTGGTCTGAGTTACAAAGATCTGACAAATTTAGCATAAACAGTGACTTCTCTTTGTCGTACACTAACATTAGCACTAGCAGCCATGGGAACGGAAAAATAAAGACAAAATCATTCATCTCAGACTTAGCAGCAAAAGGAGAGGGCTCTGTCCACTCAGTTTCACACCTTACCCGCTAAATTCAACCTCTTGTCTCCCTCTCTCCCTCGCCATGTTGCCCTCCCCAAAGACGCCGGACTATGGAGCTGGATCTCCCGGCCCTCGATCATACTCCGCCAAGTCTTCAGCCTATCCTAGGACAGAAGATTACGAGGATGTTGAGGTGAGTCTCACTTCCTCGTGGCCAGGATTTACATGCTCAGTCTCATTATCGTCGCTACTCTAGCCTCATTATTTCCATCTTGTGTGTTTTTACCATCAATGCTTCCACAATCACCAACACTACCACAGAGCAACAACAACAACAACAACAACAACAACAACAACAACAACAACAACAACAACGAAAATAACACGAAACAAAATAACAAAAACAACAATACAACAACAACAACAACAACAACAATAACCAAAACAATAACAACAACAGCAGCAGCTGCAACAACGACAACCACAACAACAACGACAACCACAAATACAACAACAACGAAATCAACAACTACAGCAACACAAATTATAGGATGACTACTACCAAACCAAATAGTTGAAGGTTTGCTCATTGTTGCTCACGATAATGGTGAAGACGACGACTGTGGTGAGAGTGGAACTGGGATAGACAGCTAGTGATAACAACATGTTTGCAGGGGGGACATTCTAGTCTCGCATAGTGACTCACGCTTGCTTTTGCATATCCTATTGCCCTTTTCATAGCGTTATATCATAAATATTATCATTATAATCATGGTATATATTATAATATACCAAATAATACTTACAATCTTAAATTATTCAGCCATGGAGGTACTGATCTTCTCTTCTCAAGTATTGTCCGCTTATACTGCATTCTGTCGTGATGAAATTTAAACACATTCTCGAACAAGGGTACTTGTTATTTCGACATACTTCGGAAGTTCTCGGCCGCCATTTTGATGTGTTTGTCGAGCCGAACATTTCCGGAGCATGCCGAAGGAGCGAATGATCTTTCTTTATGATATTCCATTATTTGGTCGGTCTTCTGTTCTCACCAGGCCTCATTCTACTCACAGCCTAGCAAAGTGTTGAGGCCTCCGGCGCAGTCTCCTCTGGATCAGCCTGGCGAGAAGATTAGTAAACCGGTATGGATGGATGGATGGATGGATGGATGGATGGATGGATGGATGGATGGATGGATGGATAACATGTACCGATTGATAGAGAAATCTCACTTCAGGATGCATAATTAGATCAGTCAAGTCACATGAAGAACTGAGTGATATATCAATCGATATATTATGTGCCCGACGCTGCCCAGTAAGAGAAAGGGGGCGAGGAAGCACCAAATCCCCAGTAAACGAATATGTCTCAGTTTCCTCTCCTTCTTAACAGATGATGAGTTGCCAAATTTAAGACATGTATGTTAGAGGGCATAATTTTGTATACAGGATCAACAAATCCTTCTACAAACAAATCCAGCCGCAGAGTTTTGCTTTCTTTAATCTTTTTTAATCAGTATAGATAACCAGGAAGAGTTAAGAAACAATAAAATGAATGAACGAACAATGAATGAATGAATGAATGAATGAATGAATGAATGAATGAATGAATGAATGAATGAAAAGACTACTGAGAATGATATTCTTACCACAGAATCACATGCCAGCCTCATATTTAAGAAATTTTAGTTCATCTGTCGGCTTCTACCAAATCCATCCACCCTCAAAATATGTTATTGTTACCTACGGAACTTAATTTTTTTTCTTGCTTTTTACAGTATGCAATCAAGCGACCTCGCCTATCCACCTCCAGACGAGCTTTTGTAAGTAAAGTGTAGTCCGAATATATATTGTTAACAAAGTTTGTTTTTTGGCTTTGTAACATGAAACTCAACAAGTGGAGCTAAGTCTGCTTAATCGAAAATGCACGAGTGTAATCAAGCTGGGAGTTTCCAATATGACTTTTTTTTTAATGGAGCGGCTTGGCCGAATGGTTTTGGCGTTAGACTCAAGATCTAAAGGTCGTGGGCTTAATTCTCGATCACTGTCATATTGAAAGTGTCTGAAGAAAGCATTTCATTCACATTTTGTTCTCAGCCCACCCGTCTGTAAAATAGGTACCTCGCTATACGCAGTGGAAGACATTGTCAGAATGCTAGTGATCAGCGCCTGTAAATGGCAGCTGCACTCTATGTTCTTTAGAGAATTAAGAAAGTCCTAGAATGATCAAGTCTGCCAAGGTAATAAAAGTGGGAAGAGACCATGCATTAGTTTAGATTCGAGATTGATAAACCGCATTTGTGTTAACTCGTTGTATTCTTTTATGTAAAACTTTGAACTGTGATTGTAGTGCAAGCTGCCATTAAGCATAGGGAATTTCTGTGAAACATGGCGTACAAGAAAATCAGTTCATTTTAACTTCATTATCACTCTCTCTCTGTCTCATCTTTTCATTCTTTCTTCTATCCATCCACTTTTCGTCCCTCCCTCTATCCTTGCGCATTTTTACTATTGTTGCAAAATGTCTTTATTTCTATTTCAGTAATTTCAACGTCAACGCTTTCAGAAGAGATGGACAGAGAAGGACGTTGACCGTTAGCAAAATTTAAAGGGATCGCTCGTTGTTGTTAACCAATCCACCCCTCTCTATTTCTCTCTTTCTCTTTCTCTTTCTCTCTCTCTCTCTCCCTCTCTCTTTCTCTCTGACCTACTCCATGTCCCTTCAAAGCAATATCACTTCACTTTTAGTTTTCACATTTACCATTCTGTCTTTCTTTTGGTTTTTATTCTCTCTCTCTCTCTTTCTTTCTCTCGCTCTCTCTCTCTCTCTCTTTCTTTCTCTCGCTCTCTCTCTCTTCCTCTCTCTCCCCCCTTGTTTTATTCATGTAATGTACATACTGTTGTTTTCGATCATGAAATATTCGTTATACTTTCATATGAGCCAAAAGATACAATCCTCTTAGTTCTATCCAGGTGTTAAAAAAAACCTATTTCTTCAACCCCATTCGTACAGTTACATCAATAAGGCCGCCATGGTATTTAAGAACTTTTCGCATTAACGATGGAATCTGTTACCGCTGTAAGAATTACGGTAACTCTGCTTTTTGAATGCTAGTAAGAATGCATTCAGCATCGATTCAGCATTGTAATTGTTACTATGGTAAGAGATCCCATCGTCAGTGCGCAAGCTCTGAACCGTCCCTGATGACGTAGATCTTAAAGGTCGTATTTCACAGTCATGATGTTTAGAGATAAATGTGATAACAGACAGTCTTTTGTCAACAAACAGAGAATTATTTTCTCAAAAGGCTCTTCATGACATCAGTTTGTGTTGTTGTTTTTTTCATTTCGTAGACAATGTGATGAGAACTGTTTTCGATTTATGAACAAAGTAAGATGACCACACTCTAATTCATTCACGGATTTCGACTGTAGTAGTCAAAAGAAGATAATGATTTCTATCCCTGACAACATAATGTGTTGTTAAAAAGGACCCGTGGGATGGACTTCGAAAGTGATCTTTTTATTTCGAGATTATGGGCCACAGACTTTGAATGAGTTGATGCCGTCTTTGCCCGTCTCTGACGTCACATTGTATAGACATGTAGGTCATGTGAATATCACTCACAGAAAGCCCATGTTTCTCGTTGATATCACGAAGTGGCCAGTCTTTAAGATGGACGTAAAATCGTACAATGAAAACGTTCGACTAAAATGGTCTTTTCATGGCCCATCACATCAGTGATAAAGACAACCCACGTCTTTATTGCAGATAAATAATGTCGCTTTTTCATGATTTTATATATAAAAAAAAAGATGCATTTTCCCGCTTACATGAATAATGCTTATGCCATTCTCCAAGATCTGAAAAAGAAACAAATGCTACCTTTTCAAATAATTGCTTATGAAAGCTAATGCCATTCATCAAGATTTGATAAAAACATCTAATATTATTTATTTATCAACATTAGATAAAGAAAAATAGCATCATTCATCCAGCTTTAAAGAGACGACTAAATCATCTAAAAATAGCACCATTAATCCAAGTGTGATAAAACAGCCAATGTAATTCATCCAAATGTGATAAAACAGCCAATGTGATTCATCCAAATGTGATAAGACAGCCAGTGTAATTCATCCAAATGTGATAAAGACAATCAATTATTAAACAGTCATGCAACATAATGTCTTTCCTCCATAAACAATGTAAGTCTTCCAGATTTAACAGACAAAAGGCACATGTAAATACGGCACATACTAAACAGTCTTCTGGGAGTTGATGAAGAAAAATTATAATGTCAGTCTTCCACATTTTCTAAAGGAAAAATAACTAGATCTAATCACTAAATTCATATAAATTTCCTGAATCTCTACGCTCATTACATATTCGCCTAAGTCATTTTCTTACTGTTTTGAGAAATTTAGCTTTCGCAACCTGTTGCTCAAAGCAAAACAGTGAGGCAGATATGGTTTAGCTTATAAAAGTGGGATATAATAACGAGTCAAAACTTTACATTTCTTTTAAGGGAGAAAAGAAGATAAATGGAATAAAGATCATAAACAACTCAGCTCATCAAAAAATGATTTGGGCGAATGTGGAAGGAGCGTGATAAATTATTACTATCATTCTTTCACATGTTGACGGGTCACATGTAAATATTGCATTCAATTAAACCAAGCATAGAGTTGTAATCTTGTACGCGAATGTGTTTAATGTTTCACCTGTGTTCACTTACAAAGTTACTGTATTCACAGTGTTATGCATTTGATTTACGTTTGTTTTCTGATCTGATTTTTTTCTTCTTGCTGCATTTGATTTCTTGAAGTTTGAGCAAGACAGGATTATGTCGAAAAGTGCACCGAGCTTAAAGGTGATGCAACTGATTCGCTTTATCGCAGTCAGGTTGATCCCTTCTATCTTCCATTGCAAAATTTAAAAAAAACAACCAACAACTAGGATATTGGGTTTCTATGAAATTGGCTGTTGTGATGTACCTCAGAACTTTGCACGATTGAAGAAACATAAAATTGTAATGTGCCTCTAAACATATGTGGAAATAGATGGAGAATCAAAATTTTAAGGCAAGTAAGAAGAAAATAACTCACCGTTTCACTATAGCGTTGGCTATACCATGTTTACATTTTTTTTCAGTGCTTTTCCACGTGCTTGAGAGCGCCAGAAATTTCAGTAAGTTGTTGTTTTTTTTTTACGCTAGATGTATAAGAAAATTTTACTTACATACTTCACGATTATGTGCGATCTAAATTTCAACAGGAAACATCATGAGGGCTTGGTCTTGTATTTGTCTTGTATTTTTCCAGCGTGTAGTAACACAAAATTCTTCCTGGCAGTTTCGGTTCTTGGCTTCAGCTGCAGTTGCCGCTCTTCCCTGAGTGTAAGTACGAGCCTAACCTGTTCATGTTCATGTTCTTCCAAAAACGTAAAAACTGGGATAAGGGCTGTGGTAAAACTTTGTCCAAAGTGCAGTGGAAAGCTCTCTAATACATTTATGAGGCTCACATCGTCGGTGGAACTGTTGTGCTATGTCGCGGTTACTCGGAGAGTGAGGCAGCAGACGATCTTCAAAGGAAGATACCTCCATCTACCAAGTGTGTCGGCCCTTTGACTTCCTGACATTCTAATGGGGCCAGGCCATATTTGGGTCATTATTCCAAAGTGTCCTGCTGTTGATTATTTTATATTTTCGCTTCGAGAGGAATTTGAACCCGCAGCCTCCAGTTTTTGAGTTCCTTGTTTCCCATCATCTCTACCACTATGAAGCCATAGTGAAAGTCTCAGAAAACTTTGATCCTTTTACTCTGGGATAGTTTAAGAATCAAGTTGAATGCGAAAAGGTTTTCAGCCTTGCTTGCATCAAGTAGTGGTGATCCATATAACAATTTTAGCCATAAGGCACAGTTAGTTTTCTTGTATTCTATTTTCTATCGAGAGGCATAAAGATTAGATTTTTAGACACCAGGTATTGAGCACGGATCGTGCCAATGGGCTAGATTATCTTGACACCTTGATGAGCAGCGATTTGCATATCACAGTGCAGAGAATTTAGTCTTATACTAACATTTAATGCCAAACAAGGTGTCAGGATGTGGCAGAACATAGCTTCATTGTACTCTCCATGCTTGTTTTGGAAGGAGGACGAAAGCATCTAGGACAGACATACATTCAAATCTCCAATCTATGCAGGACCGGATTAAATTAATGTTCGTCCAGTAGCATAATGTTATAAAAGAACCCTAAATTTAATAAAGAAAATGGCACGTAAAGCTCAAAACATAAATTACAGTGGGGCTCTATTAACTTCTTAATACAATTTCCTGCTTAAAACACTCCTATTTAACAGTCCCAGCTGTCTTGTTCCCCATATGAAAAGTACACTAGATACTACACAACTTCTGAAAATGTAAACATATATCTGGCCTAAGATTCCCCATTTCACCACACAATTTACAACCATTTTAGCGCGGCCGTGAGGGGCTCTCTACTCTAAAATGCAGGGCCCGTAGCATTGCTACAGTTGCTTCTAGAATAATCCGACGCCGAGTTCATTCAGTCTGCTCGGCTGATAATTAAATATTGTGAGCAGTAGTTGGGAAGTTTCATCTCCAACGACATTGTCAGCAAAAACGTGAAGGTTTCTTATGTTGTCTGTCAAGATGGTTTTAGCTTCAGCTCATTCGCCACAATCTCCTTAGCTCAGTTGGTGAACGAGCTTATAGTGAGAGCGGTGAATTCTCAGCTCCATTTTTCGGCACCTTAACTGAGGTTTTCAGACTCGATTTTCGAAGGAGCTTTGCGAGTCAGAAAGTTAAAATGTTGAACAGGGATGTGGTGCACACTATCTTGCTTGGTACAAACGATCTTGCTTGGCATACACGATCTTGCTTGGTACATACTTTCTTATTTGGTACACACGACCTTGTTAAGTACACACTATCTTGCTTGGTACATATTTTTTTTTTACTTGGTACAAACAATCTTGCTAAGTAAACACTCTCTTGCATGGTTCATAATATATGCTTAGCATGTACCAATAGTACCATCTTGCTTGGTACACCAGATCTTGTTTGGTCTCTCGTTTTGGAGTTGAAAAGGAGGGAAAAGAAGAAACTGATGCATATTTGACATGACATGTCTTGCTTATACGTCAAGACGTTCAGCACATAACGGTAAACAAACTTTATTTCGAATATCATCATCGCACATCAATGCAAAAGCAACCTAAGAGCGCTCAGTTAGCCTATGGCGCTTAGTTGTATATTTTGTAGTCGTTCAGATGATTATCGATGTTTCTAGACGAACATGGTCATTATACATCCATGCAGAAGTGACACCATGCTCAACTGGACTATGAATAACGTCTGTAGCGCTCAGTTGTATACGTTGTGGTCGTTTATAACATTATTGATATTTCTTGTTGTGTTCACTGCCTCTGTAGCTTGCGTGGTTTGTGGTATTGTCAGTATCTATTGAATCTGAACATTTCTTGGATGAGGATGTTGTGAATAATAACGCTTATATTGCTGTTTCTGTTGTGGCTTGAGTTATGATTACTTTTGTTGCAACTATGGAGCAGGATGGGCAAACGGTTACGGCGTTTGACTCAAGATCAAAAGGTAATGGGTCCAATTCCCGACCACGATAATGTAATAAATGCCTGGAAAGCACTTCATTCACATTTTTTCAGTCCATCCTTCTGGAAAATGGATACCTGGCTATGGCCAGTGAAAGAGATTGTCAGAATACTGGTGATCAGCGCCTATAATTGGCAGTGGCACTATATTCTCCTCATGGAGTTGAGAAAGTCCTAAAGTGATCAGGCCTGCTGGGATGATCATGTTGCGAAACTGCATGAGCAGGCAATAGCCTGGTTACGAGACTTGTATCTATAACACACATTATTATTATTATTATCTTTATTATTACTGTTTTCTTGTAACTGGTGTGAAACTGCATAAGTGGGATACGAGACTTATAAACATGATTATTATTATCATTAATAGGCTGTTTTCTTGTAACTGGTGTGTTGATTTTACTATAGCTGGTGCTGCTTTTACGAGTACAACTGTATGATTAGTATGTTTACAGTACAGAATGTGTTGCTGTTTATACTGGCTTACTCAGAGCATTTATATTGGACATATGTAATTATTGTTCTCAGATTTTACTACACTCGAAAACATTTGATGCAAAGTTGAGAGGAGCCTTCTGAATGTTTTATGTTAAGCATATGTGTGGCAGCATGGGAAAACCCGTTGGATCTCGCAATGAGCAATTCTGAGTTCGAGCCTTGAAAAGTCAAATTTCGACTTCCTGGCCCAAAATGAGATTTCTGCAGAATCAGATATTTCTTTTAAACAACTTTCATTTCATGTGAATTCTATTAATGAAAATGAGGTTTAAATGTTGTTTTTTAGTGGTTTAATGAAGAGCCCTTCGCTCAAAAGCGTGGTTAAAAAGAATTCAATCTCAATTTTCTCAAAACCTATATATTGCAACGGTAAGTTTACAAATTTGTCCATAACTTTGGAACAAATAAAGGTATTGACCTCAAATAAAGTACAAAATGTTCAAAAATTAATGGAGACTGTTACTCTATCACTAACTATTTTTTTTTCATATGCGGAAAGATGTTAAGGGTTTTCACATGCACCCACATATATTCATAAACTCCACGGGACTGATCAAGCCAAACCATCACACTGGGACTTGCAAAGTGTTGAAGATGATGCTAGTTTCGTATATGGTTTTCATTATAAAAATGCTTGAATGTACATACACTTTAATACGAGGTTTTGTGGAGATCAAACAGAAGATCAGTAATAACTTTTGATAAATGTGCATATTTAAAATAAAATGATTAAAAAACTTAAATAAAGATGTAGTCTATGTGTTTGTTTTTTCAAGCATTTCTCATCTTCCTTTTGACTCTTTACTTTTAGAGAGAGTCTGTTTGGCTACATTATGTCAGGCATTTGGTGCAATTTTACATTTCCCTCCNCCTCCCTCCCTCCCTCCCGCCCTTTTAATAAAATGTCAGGAATAAACACAGAACTACGACATGAACAGCTGCGAGGAACTAAAGCCAAAGAGTGAAGGCTTGATTTGAGTAAAACGTATTATTTACAACACGGAGTATAGAAAAATAATTATGGTGACCCCTTCCCCCCACCTACACCCAGCTGGATCCGCCACTGTATTGGTCATAATATTAATATTACTTAGCCGGCTCCAGCCGTAAGCATAATCCGTACGTTAATAGACGCACTACTTTAACTACAGTGAACACTACCAATGTTTTGGGAGTTTCTCGTGGCTACCGCAGTGCGTTAAGGATTATGCATACCGCCATAGGACCTGAACAATAACAAGTACAGCATTTGTACAGCCTTTGGCTTTAAGTATTGCAGCCAGTGAAAATGAGACGTATGTCGCTAAACTAAGATATCAGGTTGCAAAGAGGAATAGAGTCAAATGATATATCAAAGTTTTTATTGCTCCAGAAATCGAGAGAAAAATCATTTCTATAAATTGATAATGAACGTTGAATTTATGAGCAAATGGTTAGTAATTGTGGTGTCATGTAAGTCTTTGTGATGCTCATCAGATGATTTATCTTAATAATAATGATACATCGTACACCAAACATCGTATCCAAGGGGACAACCGAATTTTTAAAGTCATCCATGTATTCTTCCGTTCCTAGACTACTTTGCGTGGTAAGTATAGATGGGTACAAAATGTGCGTGCGTGCACATGTACATGTGTGCCAAGAGGGAGAGAGAGGGAGAGGGAGAGAGCAGACAGACAGACAGATAGTTCCGTCTTTGGAACGAGAGTAAATGCACCAGTGAGATCGGAAATGATAGATTGACAATCTCCGCTTGGGCTCAACAGAAATGTTTCATATTTTACATAGTCTTTTACCCATTTATATTTACTAATTCATTCCCTATATTGGCTTTGCACCACAGAGATAATGCCAGGATTTTCTTATTTCAGTCATCTAATGCCCCATTCATAGAATGGGTGCCTATGCTAATGTCCCATTCATAGAATGGGTGTCCATGCTACTGCCCCATTCATAGAATGGGTGTTAATGCTAATGCCCCATTCATAGAATGGTATCCTTGCTACTATATGAATATAAAATTATTCTTCGGTAGCAATTATCCCAAATTTTTGTTTCCATTGCATGGACAGACCACAGGCTACTTCAAACAACTATACCTAGGGCCAGAATAGTGGTAGGTCAAATTGTTTCACCTAATAAAAGTGCCATGCCAATAACCCAATAACCCGATATAATCCCAAGGCGACTTATGTCTTATTTTGACTGGCTGCAAGACAAAAATCTAACATTTTGAAGAGAACTAGAGAAAGGTGTTCTGGGCTGGAAGAAAGCACAGAAAACCTGGGGTTATTCTAAGCTCGATTGCTTCTTAGAAAACAGACACGCCTTCCTGCCTAACTCAAGCATGCCATGCCAGTAATCCGTTATAACCCCATAGCGATATAGATATAATAGATATATTACACCACATTATCAGAATATATA
>JAWQUT010000358.1:720091-751663 GCA_033807755.1 Ellobium chinense | reverse complement strand
GGGGGGGGGGGGGGGGGGGGGGGGGGGGGGGGGGCATAGGGACAACAACACAGTTGAGGTGAGGCATGTGTTTCGAGCGGTTAGGGCCATACATGCCCGACGGCGTAACGACCGTGCCAGTCATTGATGGGCTCGTGCAAGGGAGGTATGAACCATCACACTCTTTCCTATCTGGTGGGCGAGCTCTAGCCCAGGTGGTCCGACTGCCATAGACAGGAGGACCGCCGTCTCTCAAAGGGTATCTCGCAACAGTCCAACGCAAGTTGAGTGCCCAGCGGTAGAGTGGCCAGGCCCCGGAGGCAGGGGTGAGCTGAAGGGACACCAGCTTGGGCTGCCCTGGGGATACGGATTAGGGAGGGTGTTCATCCAGTGAGCATTCGCCACCCCCGCTCTCTTGCAATAGCAAACCGGTCCGAAATCTTTATCTTTTTTCTTTACCCAATGGACCGATCGAGTCACAACTACCGCACGCAGGCCCCATACCATTGGTAACGTATACTTCTGGTGACAGCGTGACACTCGTGGTACGTCATTGATTCCTTTGTAATTTCAGCTTTGTGACTGTGCTCGCTCGTAGCCTTGGACCCTTCGGGAGAACGGGGGCTGTCCGCAGAGGGTGGCCCTCCATCCCACGTCCCCTCGAACGCAGACTACCCCCGTGGAGTGGCGAGTCGGGGTAGCCAGCTAGGACCTCATTGCACCCAGAGGCCCGAAAGTAGGCCCGGTCACTGGCCTGCCGGCGCAGGTGATCCTAAGTGGGGATAAGCTACGACTCCACACCCCCATTTCAATCTGGCCGGAGGATACCTCCTGTGTTCTTTGGAGGGGTGACTTGGCGAACTCGGTGGGCGTGGAATTGACCACACGAAATGCACTGATACCAGGCTTCCTGCAAGGTGTTTTTTCAGGGTTGTGAAAAGCAAAAAATCGCAGGGAGCAAGATCTGGGGAGTAGGGAAGATGGGGCAAAATTAGGATTTTATAGGCTTTAAGGAAGTCCTGTGTTTTGGCTACTTCATGGGCTGAGACGTTGTCGTGAGGGATTTTTCATTGGTCGCTGCGTCTTGTAGAGTTCAATCACTTTTGGCAAAACGTTTCGGGTGTAAAAATCATTTGTAACGGTGGTATTGTCTTTACAAGGAATCTGGGCCACCAAGCCCCTAGAGTCAAAATAATACGGTATATATAATCTTCTTTGATGACCGCGATCTTTTTGCTATTGTTGGAGGATCACCACCTTTGGGGTACTATGCCATGTTCGGCGGTTTGCGGTGAGGCTCATACAAATAATACAGTATGGTTTTTACAGTTGACGAACTAATCCCCGTTGCAAGAGCTATCTGAGAAGCCGTCATTCGATTGTCTATGTCGATTAGTTCTTTGATGCGAGCCTTTGTTTGGTGAGTGGTAACTGTGAAATTTGAAGTCTTTCCATTGCCATCGGAAATTTCCAATTTTCCGGACTGAAAATGCTGAATGAGAGTCAAACAAAACACTGTGGCTCTACAGGCCAGAGAGGCTAAAGAACTTCCTCGTACAGTTTCATAAATCTGAATAGCAGACTGTCCAAGCTCTACACAATCCTTCACGAGTGAACGAATATCAAGAGAACTAAAGCCTAGTTTTGGTGGCATCGTATTTTAGCAGTGTCCTGTAGATGTGTATTTCAAATACAGACTGAGGAGTAACCATTCGAGTAAGTATTTTGCAGATAACAAAAGAGAATGTTGAATTTTGATGAACATAATTTCCTTTCAAAATGTGCATTCAGTATGTGCTTAGTGGTGACAATCTCATGTTTGTCTGACCCTGCCTCGTACATGTGAAATTCGCACTTAATAACGTGGTATACTGTGATAAATTACTTGATATCGAGGTCTTATTGTATGAATATAATGAATAATAACGTATGCTCGCGGTTTGCGTTGATCCCAGAACCTCCAACCTTAACAATGAAGTATTTCGAGATTATTTTGGAAAGTGTTGAGGAAAAAAAAGAAGGAATGTGCATTGATCACGCAATGTAATACAATGAAAACTATTTACCTTTATGTCTTATGTCATTCGTAATGTTTCAGGGTGTGATTTCAATTATATCTTCTATCTGCATACCATACTTTAATCTTTGAATGGCAATAAGGAGAAGTCCCGGAAGTCAGATTTTGGTATACTGTTTTCCTATCATTCACTATGTCCACTGGGGCCTAACATCGTTGAGAAACCTTTAGTTAGTATTGCTGGGGGGTTCGGGTGGTTTTTACCTGTATCCATCCGATGATACTCTGAGCTGTCAAATCTATGCTGCATACAGCAAGATACCCAAAAGACAATTAAGAAAGAGAATATAATATTTTTAAAAAAATTATAAGTTACCTGCCTAAAAATTCGAACAACATGTATGAAACAGATACTGAGATAAATAGTTGACCTGTGCAAGCAGGAAAAATAAAGAGATATTTTTAGTCAAAGCATTGCCTGGTAAAACTATGCCATGATTTCTTCTCTAGATTATGAAGAGCTGAAATGGTTTAATAATTCTAACAAAAGAGAGTGTGGGACAAGGTCAAAGGTGTCCGCGCAGGCGCACTGCTCCGCGCTAGTACGTCACTTCCCAGTTAACGACTTTCGTGTATCGTGATATCCCGATTCGAAATTTCGTTATCAAATTTCTCACGTAGAGAAAGAGATAGCGTAAATATCTTCTCATTTACGCATTCGAGAAATCTGGCCACGCAATTTGATATACGATATTGCTTATAATTCTAATTTTCCTTTAACACTTCGCTCACCAACTGCGACAGATCTCAAAATTCCAGCATGATCCCTTCCACTATCATTTTGGTAACTGCCAAAGTTTTAGCATTATTTCTAAACTGGACCGCTGTTGAAATCATTACCCAGCAAACGGCTCGCTTTACTTCTGAGGTCGTACTGCCCCTGTATCGAATTTATCACCGACTTATCGCGGTTTCCTCTGTTTGAAGGACGGTTTCCTGTCTGGTTTGCAAATGGCTGCTTCTAGAGCCGCTTTCTTTTAGATTACACGCAGTTAAATGAGTTCCAAGTGAAGGTTGCTGAAAATTGATATTTCGCGTAGCCCAAAAATAAGTGACGGTCAAAACTATTGAAAATCAGTACAAAACTGTCAAAATTTTTAAAAAAATTCTGTAGCACTATTCGCTCGTAGATCAGTAGAAGAACGTGGCCGAATGCTTGCAATGTTGGATGAAGGATCAAAAGGGAAGAGAGGGGGTTGGAGGGGGGAAAGAACAAGGATCTTGACTTGACACACAATGACGGCTGTGGCGACGAACAGGGGCAGGTGTTNGGGGGGGGGGGGGGAGAGAAGCTTAGTGTGTTATGCAAAGCGGCAGTGCTGTGATACTGTTTACTGAGGTCAATGTGATCCATGACGATTGTGCACGCTACTGTGATTTGACACTGTGATAGACCTACCTGACCGGCTGATGCAGTAGTAAAACGCTCGTACGTACTAACCACATGTTGCATCTCATTAATAAAGAAACTAGCAAGATGAACAAATTTAGAAAAAAAAATTCTCATTATCAGCGTTTCTAAGCCATAGAGTGTACGGATTAGTGGAGGATATTACTAGTAACAAAGAAAAGAAAAATCGGGACCAAGTTAATGACTCAGTATCCGTGTTTACGTACTGAGCGTGTGCGTATTAAGTGTGCTGAGCCAGCCTCGCGTAAGAGGAAGTAAGCCCTCTAGCAAATAATAGAACTCTGTGATCATATACCACTTTATGGTTTGTGCTTTTTTTCAGTAAACCTTGTTCAGCCTTGTCTACATGACACAGGTCTGTTTGTTACACATCAGGCGCTTGTATGTGCATACGTGTGTGTTTATGCGGGTATGTGAGTGAGTCTAGTCTAGGTACTTCCCGTTTCTGAAAAATTGCAATGCGTGGAGGTACCAAAGTTTGGTTCTGATAGACCTCTCGAAGGTCATTGCTATCAGTAGCATTTTTACTGATCTCTGCTTTGTCAGCAGCAGATGGACCTTTAGTACTAGGTATTTGTTGTACATTCAGCAGCAAACTGCACGTACGATATAGTATAATATTCTTTGTTTCCATGGCTTTGTATAACACAGATTACTATCTACCATTGCTACTGACTGTTTTTTTCTGCATTAACCGAACATGTGTAGAGCTAGCAATGAACAAAATTTTACTAGGACAGTCCAGCGTACTGGAGTAGGATCCCACAACCGCCTTTGATATGGCACCCCACTAGCTGACGCTTTTCAGGAAGTGGTATATAAAGCGTAATAAAATTAATGATCCACGCTTCACGGGAATCTACATGAACGCAAGTGTTGTTGGTTGTCTTTTTCTTGCCAGGAAATTGGCGGAATGTGCAGTACATTATTTTTTTTGTGTGTGTTTATGTTTTTCAGTGGCAATAAGAGAAATCCGTGACTTCAGGTCTGGCTGTGGAATGGCAGGTTGAACTCAGTGGAGCTCTGTAACAAATTCACAAACAGATCGTGCCAACTAGGCAAAGAGGCCTGGATCTGAGCCTAATGATAGAAAGAAATTGACATGGAATTTCTACAAGGGTTGCGGGAAGCCTTGTCCCAGGGCTTGTCGAAAGACGAATTTCTGGACATTTGGACCAAAGAATATAATGCAAAGCAACAGTGTTCTGATACTGATGTAGTGCCCTCAACAAACCCAGGTCACATGACCAGTAACAGTGAAACATCAACATCGTTTTTTACGACGTCGCCTTTGACAGCAGCCTCACAAGGTACACGTTTATTATCTCATCACGCTCATTCCAGACTTGCCTAGTGTAACCGGGTAGCAAGGCATACAGTATTATCTTATCATCAAGGGGAAGAAATGTGATAAAGTCTGATAAATATTTTTAGATGTTACATATTATCTACGGAAGTATATCATCAGGGATTTGCCAAAATTACTGTGAAGGATCAATTTTCAGACGAAGGGATAAAAAAGACATACACTAGAAAAGTTCATGTCCCTAGCGGAAATCGAAGCAGGGGTCTCTCATCTTGCTAGTCTGAACGTGCTACCACCATGAAAATGTGGCAAATGTGGAATGAGCGTAAGAATAGCGTGTTCAGTAGCTTTTACCTCTTTGATCTCTATAGGCTTACCTGAATCTCCTATTAGGATGTTGATATGTTTATCCATCTGTCTGCTGCTAGTGGTAGCTATCTGTCCATATTTTATGACCATTGTTACTATGAAAATAAACATCTGATTTTAATAGATTCTCCCATAATTCCGCCAGCTGCATATGATTCGTTGCACTTGTTTATACATAAGGCATTCGCTTCATCACTGTTAAATCTAAACCTTCCTTTTGGACCATGATCATTGTTGAACTCATTGAACTCTGTTGAAGTTCGTAGCCATACTGTAAACTTTGATATTGTGAATCCAGTTTCATGACACGGATATGAAGGAGTAGTACAGCTTGTCGGAATCTCGTGTCATAGTACCTATATATCCCTACCTAACTGTAAATCAATTATTATAAGGTTACAAGACGGGACACTGTTGGTTATCACCCTATTAAAAGGTGCCCATTGCTTACCTATGGTGCTCCCTAGCGGGGGAGAGTTTACAACGTAGTCTAGACTTACCCATAGTCTATAAGAACCAGCTATTCAAACTGTAAACCAGTCATTTACTGTTTACTGATCAACTCGCTGTTCGTGTGTGGAGCTATCAGCCATATGACAGTATTTTATTAGTAATCATATCCAGTTTCCATAGACTGATAAAATCTTTATTCAGTTTAGTCTATAGAGTGAAGGCAGATCGTTGCTACAGGGCTTTGCTGGTGGTGGTGGTGGTGGTGGTGGGGAGGNGTGGTGTTTGTGTGTGTGTGTGTGTGTGTGTGTGTGTGTGTATATATGTGTGTGTGTGTGTGTGTGTGTGTGTGTGTGTGTGTGTGTGTGTGTGTGTGTGTGTGTGTGTGTGTGTGTGTGTGTGTGTGTGTGTGTGAGAGAGTGAGAGAGAGGGGGGAGAGGAGAGAGAGAGGGGGGAGAGGAGAGAGGAGAGAGAGGGGGAAGAGAGAGGAGGGGGTGACGAAGATACTCGGTAACAGCGAAGAGAAGCACATGCACAAAAGGTAGAGAACATACAGATATATGCAGATAGTTTATGCTTATTGTTTCCTTTTTACCTGATGAAGGTGACCATCTCAAAGATGATGACGACGACAAGCAAGCCATAAAGTCACTCATGAACCAAATGTCAGAACAATATCTGGAGATGAAACAGGAGTTAGCGCAACTCCAAAAGCAGCAAGAAACCTTCAGTAGTTTACATCGGCAGCTGCAAACACAGCAGCAAAACATGCAAGAGATACATGAGAAGCAGCACATTTCTCTTCTTGACAAATTGTGCCAGATAGAAGCAGCAGTAAGCGGTGTGAACAAGCTCGACCAGTGTATCTCAGCATCTGTTCAGCAGTGCTTTGGCCGGGAGGGCCAAATGCTCCGAGATGATTTGGTGGAAATGATCCAGAAGAACCATAACCATACAGTTGATGAAATACAAAAGCAGAAAGTTGAAATCGCTGATTGCATGCGTGAACGACTTACGGATTCGCAGAACAAGATGGCTGAGCAGATACGTAAATCCTTGGAGGGCATTCAGAATACACTAGTTCTCAAACAGCCACCTACCGACGTGAAGGAAGCAGGTATCCAAATCACAGATATGAAAACGAAATATGAAGATGACAATGGTCATAGAGAGGTAGATGACAGTAATACGAGCGAAAACAGATGTGGTTGTGATAGCTTAGAACCACCAGCATTGACCAAGTTAGTTCTGACAGGTTCGTCAAGGAAGAAAAGACCGATTAAAGGTGGAGAACCTTCATCCGCAACACAAGTCAAGGCGGATACTCTCAGATCTGTAATGCGTGATGAGCTGAATGGTTTGATAGTGGAACTTCAGAAACTCATACTGAAACCTATTACTTCCGACGATATAGTTCATCAGCTTGTTGACAACATGAAAGGGCTGCTGAGTGAGGAGAGAATTACCCAGTCCAATAGTCTGCAGGAGGTTCAGATGGCAATGAGTGAAGAGATCAGAGCAAGATTCTGTCAGCTGCAACTGTCTATCAAGGAACATATTTTGAAAGCCGTGCAAGATTCTCCTCAACCTAGCTCAAGTCACAGAAAGGACGAAATTCAAAAGTTTCTTGAAAAACTTGTCAAGTTGGAAATAATCAACGTGAGGAATGACATTGAAAAGTTGAAAAGCGGTGTCACTTTTGAACTTCCATCAAAGATCGTCGAAAATGTCAAAGCCACCATCTTTCAAGAACTGAAAGACATGTTTGCACTTGATGAGCCCAGCGGGAATAGAAAACAAGCAACCGACTTCTCTGGGAAGGAAGTCACAGACAGAGTGCAGCCTAGTCAAGCAGACATTTCATCTCCGGTTAAGATTCAAGAGACTATGTTAATAGTGCTTGTGATGCAAACGATCATGGCTATGATATTTTCAGATCTGCTGGACAAAGAACAACATCCGTCTCAGAACTCGAATTCTGCCACAAAGCAGCCAAGCATTGTTGTGCTGGATACACCAGATCAAGCAACCCGCAAGGATGCAAATGGACCACAGAGTCAGCCAAAAAGATCACGAAAACGAAATCACAGACTGAAACCATGTGAACTAAGAAAGCTATACCCAGACAACTGACAGATGCACATAAGGCATTACTGTTCGGACAACAAGAGTACCAGACGTGGTGCTTTAGCCCGGTGTCCACCTTATTCAAGGAAAATACGACGCGATCGCGAAATTTCACTGTTAGTTCTGGTTATAACTTTCAACTGCTTGCAAAGTTTCACTCCCAAAGCATTGAATTCACACTGAAGTCTGTATGTGGAGAACAGGACAAGAAGTTGGTGTGGCCAGTGACTGTAGAAATTTCCATAGTCTTGCAACACGAGGCATTGCAAAATCTGAAGAAAGATGTTCCTCCAGGAATCGTAGTTTCTAGGCAGAAACTTGTTAATAAACCGGGGACAAACACTGGATGTTCTAAAGAAGTTGTCATCCACTGTTTGCCCATGAGTGGTACAGTCGATCGCTTCATGAAAAACGATTCTTTAATTCTGAAGTTTGCTCTTAATGTTATCAATAATAATTGAAACCTGAAGGAAAACAAAAGAAAAGATAGCTTAAAATGTCATGATGAGCTAATGTTTTGAAGTTTTTATCTAGATAAAATCTATCTGCCACTTTGCATTCTAATTCCTGTTTCGAGAATGTGTCTGGACAGTGATAAAAAGGCAGAAAGTTCTGTCGCACAACAATATCTCAAGACGTCTAAGTCATAGTAGAAAACATTCGAACATGGTTCATAAGAAACACTTTCGAAGTGCTTAGGTACTAGTTTGCTATCCCATGGACATTTTGATACATGCTTACTACGAGATGTTTTGGAGTGTCCTGCGAAGTTACTAAGTGTATTTGAAAGCTCTTCTGGTTTTACCCTATTAGGAAACTCAAAACTCAGTTCATTTACAGTACCGGTACACATTTTGTCGAGTCCCCCTAATTGGATTTCGGATTATTCAATGTTCTTATAATTCGACTGTAAAATAGGCAGTGTTTTGTTTTTTTCCCCTTATTTTGACATAGGAGAAATCCTGTATCTACTTTATACGAGGTCGCGCACTCGGATTTTCTTACATTCGAACAGAGTGGCGAAAATAATAATATGGACGGACGATGCGCACTCGATTCTCCGGCGTGGTGTCGCACCACAGTAACAAGTGCGTGAAATCAAATCATTGTAGCATCTGAGCGGACAGTGAGCGGTTGCCAGACCTAGACGGGATAAGCAGACCCGTGTGTATTAAATTACACCACTACTGAGAGGGCAGGGCTACCGGGAAGATGGCATTTGAGAATGCAAGGGCCAGCAATCGATCAATAAAAATGATACGCACTCTTTGACGTGATACGCCTAGATAACTGCATACCACATTCGTTTGCTTGTTGCTAAATTATGCTGACGGTAGTCTACAGCCATTGTAAAACAACAACAACAACAAAGGAACTTTTATGCAACACTAATCTAGTTTTAGAAGTGAGAGATAAAAAAAGTCAAGGAATAACAAAATTCCGTCACTCGATCTAGTTATAAACTGCAGCAGTGTAAACGATATCAGTTTGTCTGGAATGAGTAGGCACCGCGAGCGAGCAGCAATGACTTCGTTGTGTTTCAGTTTTAATATTAAGTGTTACATGTATGATGTGTACTGTTTTATGTATTTGTATTATAAATGAAACGTAAAACACTGTATGGCATTGTAACACAACTTCCCTACGAGATCAGTAAAAATATTTTTTTTTATTTCATTCAAAATGCTCCTCAAATCTGCAACTTTCTTCGAGAGGCAATATCTTAAGATAGATCGCTGTCCGACTGAAATATTCCAGGTACTGGCAGGTACTTGAAAACGCACTGATCTTGATCTCACGCTTGATCTCACAAGAACTTAAGTGCTTGTATCTGTATTGTCTATCTAATGCTGTTGCCCAAAAGTCAGTTTTGAGTTTCAGCATTTTTGCGAGAGTTTTGTTTATGAAAATTCGTAAGCATTAGTGATTTAGTCAAGCCCTGTGCATAGCATGGCTACGTTTGTTTGGTTCCTGCAACACCCCGTCCTTAACAAACAAAGTATCATTCTCTACGCAAGTCAAGATGGCTGCTACTAATGCGGAAGAGACAGGAAACAGTACACTGGCTTTGCGAATGATGTTTGCTATACTTATATTTTTGCCTCATTCATTAGCATTAAGACCACCTTTGATTCTTGCCACATCCTCCTCCTACACATGGCCGTTGGTAAGATGTTCCACCAACACGTTTGAAACCGTAGATAGTTGCCTCCATATTGCCGAGCTTTTCCTTTCGATTTTGCACAAAAGACAACACATTTCTAACAAACCTCTAATAGGTGTGCACCCTCCCTTACTGAGACTAGTGCGCACCAACCAAAAGCGTACCCTTTGCTAAGAATAGCCCACAGCATACAAGGAAGAGGTTTGGCTTCTCATTTTGTCAAATCGCAGGGACCAAACAAACGCAACCCTTATTTTCGCCCGAACAATGAACGGAAACTATTTCAACCATGTCATAAATAGCCCACCTGATTCAGCCCCTTTTTTTTAAGAATAAAGTTTTCCGAAATAATACTAAAAAAAACGACTTTTAGGCTAGAGTATACTTTTGTCATTTTGCTGTCATTCTGCTGTCATTTTGAAATTGGGCAAGATGCTCGTGGTGCAGATATCGTTATCAGTCCTTGAAAGTGTTGTGTTTATCACGATGATTTTTCGAGAGTGGCCTAGGTATGTTCCTATTCATCGTACTGTATGTGTGTATGCTCCATAAACTACAGTGAAAAGTAGTCTGCGGATCACCTGCATAATATATCGCTCACTTCTCGAGACATCCAATTTCCATCGATGACAGTTTACATTCCCTCTGTATTTACTCATTATTGTCACAGCGACCAGGTGTTGTGCTCTGTTTACCCTCGTTGCTTTTTTGAGGATGGCCTAAAAATAGTCCTATTCCTCGTACCGTATGTGTGTGAGTGTTTTGCATAAACTGCAGTAAAAACTAGTCTGCTGATCACCTGCATATATCGCTCACGTCTCGGGACATCCAATTTCCATCGACGACTGTTCACATTCCCTCTGTATTAACTCATTATTGTTAAAGCGACCACTTGTAGCGCTCTCTTTAATCAACATTGACCTTTATAAAGAGTGGTCTAATATGTTCCTGTTCCTCGTATCGTTTGGTGTATGTTGCATAAACTACAGTGAAAACTAGTCTGGGGATCACCTGCATAACTACATTGCTCATCTGTTGATTCATCCAATATTCAGAGACAAAGATTAATATTCCCTTGTATTTACTCATTACTGTTATAGCAACCACAGATAGTGCCCTGTTTATCCCCGTTGTCTTTTGAGGTGGTCCCTATATGTTCCTATTCCTAGTACTGTATGTGTGTATGTTGCATAAACTACAGTGAAAACTAGTCTAGGGGTCACCTACATTTATTCGCTCACTTCTCGGGACGTCCAATTTCCATCGACGACTGTTCACAATCCCTCTGTATTTACTCATTATTGTTATAGCGACCACCATGTAGCGCTCTGTTTATCAACGTTGACCTTTGGGACTGGGAGTGCTCTAGTATGTTCCTATTCCTCGAACCATATTATTATGTGGTAATGTTGCGTAACCTACAGTCTATATTTACTCATTAATGTCATAGCGACCACGTGTAGTGTTTTGTTTATCAATGTTGACCTTTAGAGAGTGATCCAGGTATGTTCCTCGTACTGTATGTTTGCGTGTTACATAAACTGCAGGGGAAACTAAGCGAACACCTGCATGTTACGCTCGTGGCCTCGAAGCGTGGCCTCGAATATTCAGGGAAGACCGTTCATATATAATCATATTCCCTTCATATTTACTCGTTATTGTTATAGTGACACAATGTGTGCCTTACATTACTGTGACCATTCTTTATCATGTTCCGAATAATTACATCATCACATTCATTCCACATTTGCCCAAGTTATTTTTTTTTGTTTGAGGTTTTGAGAAATTGAGCGCTCTCAACCTGTTGCTCAAAGCAAAGCAATAAAGAAGAAATGGTTGAGTTGTAAAATTGGGATATACATAATCACAAGGCATGCTCTACATTTGTTTTAATCCGAAAGAGTATAATTGGAAGATCATTGTAATATTAACATCTGAAATCATGCCCCCCCCCCNAAAAAAAAAAAAAAAAAAAAAATTGGCAAATGTGAAATGAGCCTGACGAATAAAGTGAAACACTGCATAGTTTGTATTGTTGTATAAAGTTGGAAATGTTTGTATTATTGAACAATGCAACAATCAGTTGGCTTATTCAAAACCTCACAAGGGCTGTTCACACGCTCTGACGCCAAACATAGAATTTTAAAAGGGTTCTGTACAGTGCCAGTCATTAAATGATCTGTCTTTAAAATGTACCTGCGACCAATATTATTAACCTGACAACCTGAAGCAAAAGATTTCCTTGAAATATGGACCAGAATTATGAGCTGTGTACCGGGACCCCCTGTTGTTTTCTTCTGCAGATCCGTTTGAAGATGCCAATGTTTTTTTCAGTGTTGGCTATATAAGATTTTACACCCTTCATTAACTTACCCACGCGTTCTTTGTCAGAATACTTTCCACACATATTGTCAACAATTCCTTAAAATTTGGACACATAGAAACATGCCCCTAAATTTAAATTTTGACACACACAAAAAAAATGGCCCAAAACTAATTAGATTTAAGAAACTTAGGCAGTGAATCAATATTTTAGGCTTTTCACATAGTAAATTGTGTGATCTTACCCACCTGGCAAATACAGGATATTTGGGAAATAAAAAAAAAGGGCAAAATTATGCGTAATTTCTATACAGGTTCATTTTTTTGTCATTGGTATGATGGTAAAGGGAGATAACTGATAGGAAAAAATCTGCGTCATTCGTCTCTGCAGAAGTTGCACTTTCATGGTAAGCTAGCAAATATCAGGTGAAATATAGCAGCCGGCATCCATGAGACGAGCAAAAACTCCTTTTTTCTCTTAAATAATTACATGCCGTTACGTAATCCTGTAAACGGCAGTGTTCCATACCTCAAAAAAAAATAATATTATTTGTACAGATGGTAGACACCCATATCTAACTGTGGTGAAAATTCGGACCTGTTATTCAAAATGTCCGGGTTGCCCAAATTTGACGTCAATTCTTACTGGACTAAAACACAGTTTATACTTCAGTGGTTAAACCTCACATAGTCTGAGTCTACAAATGTGGTTGCATCTATCTAAGGCTTTGAAATTCAAATCCAACCCCTTGCCCCCTCCCTTCGGCCAATTTTCTGATTTTTTAGGGACTGTTTAAAATTGCATACCAAAATGCCAGGTAATCTGAAAATCCAAACACGGTCTCAAAGATTCTGCGCTCCCATATGCACAATGTTTTTCATCTAAGGCTGTGTCACAAGAGAAACTATCCCAAAAAAATTTTAAAAGGCAAGTAATCTGATAGAAAGTTATATTACCTGCTGTGCTGACTGTTATTTTTTTTTCTTTTTGCGCAAGAGCAACAAGACTCTTTCCGTAAACGACTTCCCGTGTTTTTCTCAGGGTCGCCAGATTTGTCTCTTTCGGAGGTAAATACACTCTGATTTACAAGCCCTGCGCTTCCAAATAATTGACTGGCTTTTTTTTTTTTTTGGTTCCAAAGGACTTTATGTCAAAAATGACTTATTTTCTATGCAAAAAACATTTATACTTTTCTCAAACTGTACAGTTTTTCAAGTGACAAGGCTTCTGCCGTAATTGGAACAATGATCACCTATTAAAGAACGAACTCAAAACGGTATCCATTTATCAGTCGTTCCTCTTGCTCTAATGTATGCAGAAAGGTTGATGATAATTATAAAACCTGTGTTTCCAAAGCAAGGCAGTTCGTAGTGAATGTCTAATGGGAAATGTTAACCCCAATCGACCATTGACAGTTTTAGACAACTGGTTGAATATAAGTGTTAGATTACCAAAAAATCGCCTTCGCTTCACCCCTGTAGATCCTCAGTTCCTCATACTCTTATTTATCGTACTGCTTATCATGCAACACTGCTATTTATCATTCAACGCTAATGCTTCGCATGCATAATGCTAACTTTAAAGGACATAGTCTTGCAGTAGAAGGCTAGAGGGTGACACTGTGAGTGTCGGAAATAAAACTCAACTCTCGTTGCTGATGTTATTGTTGTTGTTGTTGTTGGGGCAAATATGAACTTGATATACTGTGAATAATGCTGGCTATGATTTCAAGCTTCGATGGCTAACTGGTTTAAATTCTTGTGGGAACTACTTAGAAGGTTGAGAGCAGCTGTGGCTTACAGGCCTAAACTTATATTTTCGTTTAACTATTGGCGATGGATACTTATTTCCATCTGCCCAATGGGCTCCTGAGCCATACAGCCAAGTATCGTTATAAGTTAGTTTGTACAAACATACAAACCTTTAACTTTTTGGAAGTGCTTCTTTTATTTTCTTTTTTGGTTTATACATGTGAAGAAGGCTTGGTCTTTCGAAAATTTTACAATAAAGTTTAAGTATTCCTTTGAATTTTTTGTTTATTATTATTGGTTTTAGTGCAGTTCAATAGACTATCTTATATATAAATAAAGTGTCTTTTAATTTTTGGACCGAGCTGTTATTATTATGTCATTCTTGTTCTCCATTCGCCTATGTCATTTTTTGAGGTTTTGAGAAATTTAGCGCTCTCAAGGGGAGGCACTACCTCTTTCCAGAGATTGTGATATACAGTAGGCCTAGATAGTGTGCAGCTTATCCCCATGAGTACCGGTACATTAAAATTTGATTTCTATGCAAAATTACAGACTAAAGTGCTGAATGGGGCATTCTTCTTCCTCAACGGTGATGATCTTTGAACACGTGTCTTCAATGATGGTACCAGTTGTTTGACATCAGATTTCTCCCATGACTCTTAGATACCTATGTATGATCCTATGGAGGTTTTGGGGTTGGGGGGGGGTTCTGTCTTGACGCAGAACTTTCAGAAACTAGCAACACCCTCTGATGATAAATGAAGTAACTTTATATCCAGACAGAAAATCAGGAAAAACATCCATAGGATCATGCATTAACGTGTCTAAGAGACGTGGATGAAATCAGGGATTAAAAAAAAAAACCCAAAAACTGGTGCCATCGCAAATGGCTCTAAGATCATCACTCTTGGGGAAGAAAAATGCACCATTCAGCACTTTGGTGTGCAAGTTTGCATAGGAATCCACACTGCATTCATGATGATAAGCTGCACACCATCTCATATGCATTACATCCTTTGGGTAGTGCCTCTTCGTAAAATGTTGCTCAATGCCAAACAATGAGGCAGATGTAGTTTAGCTTGTAAATTTAGGATGTAACATGGAATCAAACTCTACATTTGTTTTTAACAAGGAAAAAGAAGATAAATTGAATGTCCACAACATTCCACCTTACTGGAATTTGCCTATGTTTGGACTTTTACTGTGGGTGAATGAGGTGTGAAATGACAGACTGAACAAGGGAAGTATAACCCTCTAGTGCCACCACATACCTAAACCATCCTGAAATGCAAAATATAAGCTTATTTATAGAGGTGTGCAGGACGTGGTATGGAATGTACATTGACTTGCAACCTTGCTATCTTTCGAAGATTCAAGATGTTAGCAGGAATTGTAACTAGAGAAGGACCAATTTTTGGTGGCTAAAGTGGTTGTGTTTCCTTCGGCTGATAAGGGATTATGGTCATGAATATGATCACATGAACAAGATAATATGTGGCTAGTCTTTGTTTATGAGTGGTACTCAGAAACTGGTGGAGACTGTCAAGTCTACGGTTTGTGTGTTTGACACGAGGTCGGGCGGTTGATGTTGTGGTGTCCTAGGGAAAGACACTACTCCCCTTTCCCCACTCAACTTGGGTGTAAATCAGTACCTGGCTTTAGAGAGGGGGATCTGGGCTCCGCACCACGGACGACCAGCATTCTTCCCCTTGTGACAAAAAAAAAGCACATAATACGCACTATGATTTATTTATAGTGCATTATGTGCCTTTCTGTCATAAGACGGCAGCAATAGTTTTGTGATATGTTTCCTCTGTAATAATATTACGTATAATATTGTTTATGATGTGTACTGTACTTAATGTTTGCATTTTGAATGAAATGTGGAACATTGTACGACATGTAAACCAATTCCCTACGCCGTCAACAAAAGTCTTTTTTTTTTTTTTTTTATTCCCTTTGTCATATCACTGAAAGACTAAATCATACTTGGTGATGGGCAAGACCAGCGGACACCACCAAACGAAATCTGACGCGGACAAACTAAACTAAAACTCTTAGAAAGGATTCAGCTTCCTGGATTGTAGACACACTTTACGGGGTGTGATACTAATAAGCTTGACTAGATCGCGTCCTGGGGTGACCTGGGTTCTAGTGCTTCCATAAGAACGGAGAATAACAAATCTAGTGGGTTTATTTAACTGGGCTGCTCTGTTTCTCAGCATCACTCCTGCTGGAATGCCATTGGAAGATCGCAAGCTTTGTTGTCAGAGTTTGCGGGTTGGTCTAGACTAGAAGCGAATCATAACTCTGGTGTTTTATAACAACAATTCATTGTAAGCGGAGCTTTTTTTCCCCTAAAATTACAGTACGTTGGAGAGAATGGTGGTGAGGCCAAACCCCAAAAACCTTTAATGACACCATCACATGATTGGAGACCATGCGAATAGATACCACAGTTCTAGCCTCATCTCCTCTCCCTCACCCTCTCACCCACTGCCCCTGCTGCAACCCGCGTCTTTTGCATGGCCGATCGATCTACACAGACCCTAGGTATGGCCTAAATATGAAATTAAAGCGCGATGCCAACTTCTAGTAGTGCTTCAACTAAAAGGCTCCATGACAAAAAGCAATATCCACCAAATTGAATTTTCGGTGTATTCTGCTAACATCAGACAGCAGAGGGAATACTTATTACATTAGTAAATTTCCCTGCCATAGAATGACATTTGTCCTATAATATTTCTCAACTGAATTCTGCCTTTCGCCAAAAAAACAAACAAACCACATGCTTTGTATCAAGACCTCTTTTGTTACAGCTCCAATCCCCCCCCTCCCCCCCACCCCAGCACGGTGAATCATACATTTGGTCATGGAGCCCTTCAGTTAGCTTACTCAACTATTGTCCAACGCCAAAACATCATCGTATAAGCATGTAATCAAAGAACAATTGTACGTTGTTTTGTCTTGCACAGCAGACTTGACACACGAATGTTCAAGAGCTTTTAAGATAGGGACTGCTAATCTTTCTTGCCTTGGCACATCCAGGCAGTCCTGTGTGCTCTTGATTTGATCCATAAGCACATAGCTAATCCTAGTAGTTAACAGAATGATCATGAAACAACTTGCATAGGCAACTATGGGTTGATAAAGAATGCTCGTACTGTATTCCTCCCTCCTCTCCCCCCTCCCAACTTAGAATTTGCACGCCTTACTCATAGACGTTGGCGCACACCATGCTGGGGATTTCCACGTTCGGAGATAAGGAAACAGAAAATCAGTGTGGCGGAGATTTCATGGAGTTACCATGTTTTATGAGAAAAGAACAGCAGTTTGCAAAAATAAGTGTAGGCAGTACCTTGTACTGGGAAAGAGGAACTTAACCATGAGGTGGGGACCAAAGAGAGACATCCATGGCATTAATGCAAGCAAATCAACAGCAGGGAAAAAAGAAACAATGAGGAAGCAAAGTGACGATGTGGCTTGCGAGTCCTTATCACAATCTGAAGATTGTCAAGTCTGAGGACTGTGGGTTGTGCTCTGTGAAATAATTGTCAAGTCTGAGGATTGTGGGTTGTGCTCTGAGTTGGGCACTTTACATTGTTGCATCCTCGGAAAAGAGACTTAATTCCCAATCCTCACTCCACTCAGATATAAATCTGTCCCTCCAGAAAACTGAAGTCGCAAATAAATTATCGCACATTTCCGCGTTTTGGAAGCCTAGTTGCAATTTTACAAATTTCCGCAACTTTAGGCATTTTCTGCAAATTTGGTGCAATTTGTGCTGATTTTGGCCAAAAAGTACACTTTTTCTGTCAGTGTCACAATGCTGTGTGAACAGGAACAAAGAAAATGTGTTCCATTTCTAAATTTTTGCAACATTTCAGTAGTAAACAATGCGACGTGCTGGTAAATAAAATGAAGTTACAAAACATTTTTGCAAATTTTGGTGCAATTTTTACCACTTTTTGCGTACAACTTTTGCAATTCTTGGTGCAAATTTTTGGGGTTTGGAAATGCAATTTCCCGCAGGGACAGGTAAAAGAGTACTTGCCTTGCTTTAGAGCTTGGGGGACCTTAGCACAGCACTGCGGCAAACAGTAATGACATTTGCTCATTATTTCATCGTTAATATTTCAAAAATGAAAAGCATGTTAAATGTGTATTGTTTTAAGTATGTATGTATTATGACTAACCACACTCTATGACAATATAAAACAAATGAATTTCCCTACTGGTTAAATAAAATTATTAATTTCTATTTTAAAAACAAAACAAAATGTGTGTATGTGTTCCTGTACTGTACTGTAACAAAAACAAGTCTTTAGTAGCAGGTCATTCTGGCCACCTCTTTGATCTTCCTGTTGCCTGGTGAACCCAAGTGATGGCTAATCACAACAGGTGGGTAGTAACAAAATTTTCAATGCAGGCCCCTCTCTCTCTCGCTCTCTCTCTGTGCGCGTGCGTGTGTGTGTGTGTGTGTGTGTGTGNGGGGGGTGAGGTGTGGTGTGGTGGGATGTGGGGGGAAGAAGGAGTATAGATGGAGACACCTAAAGATTTAACTCATTTAAAAACAGTGAGAATATTCCATAAGAAAGTAAAAAATAAGAGCAAAATTATCTTGTCCACTGGTGTTGATAACATTGTACAATCCTACTTATTTTTAACCCCTACTCTACGTCATCAACACTCCAGAACTCTCCTACCTAGATCCTCTAACCCAAAACCAAGCACTTGGCAGGAGAGTTCAAGGATATTGTTGGTAAGGATTTGACGAGTTTCAATTAAACTGACATTCTTGTTTCGTTTATGCCTATCCTGTCAATTTATTTCAAAAGGGGACTAAATACATGTACAGTGAACGTCGGATCTAACGAGGTCGCCAGCACCAACCTTCAGTCCTTGTTGAAGCCAAGGCCTTGTTGAACGCAGTGTCTCTGCAAGTCATGTTAAAACTGGTCTATCTCTAGTGAGAATCTTTAGCTAAAAGGGTACTTAACTCCATCAGTAACACTCTAATCTAGGCTCGAAGAATTCAAACGTTTGGATTATAGATGTGTTGATAAAGCAGTGTAAAGTTGAGAAACGAGTGGTTTCAATCACCGTCTCTGAATCTGATTAAAATTTCGCCTAGCACAATTTTTTGGTCCAAACAAAAGGATTGGCCAATCGTTTGTTCTATTGTCATGTCCATTCCCCTCGCCCTTACATTACAGAGACTTCAAAGGCTTTTATTACTCTTCCATTGATCGCCCAGATGGTCCTATCTCTTTCCTCCATCCCCTCCCTCCCTACTCTGCTCTTTTGCACACACAGCTATTATCGGTAACCTTTCATGTTGACTCAGTCTTGTAGACTGGTATTAGCAATTGTTACATAAACTTTCAGGAGTTGCTCGCTGCTGACAGTTTTATTGTGGATGAATAGGATGTGCAACAGCCTAACTTCAGGTT
Source organism: Ellobium chinense (assembly GCA_033807755.1). Lineage (NCBI taxonomy): Eukaryota > Metazoa > Mollusca > Gastropoda > Ellobiida > Ellobiidae > Ellobium > Ellobium chinense. The sequence goes on along the minus strand of JAWQUT010000358.1, from coordinate 732,253 downwards.
GATGAGCTCGTTAGAGCCGAAGTTGCTAGAAATTTTGTATTCGTTGGATCAGAGGTACATTTACTATTACAAATAAGAAAAAAACAGGGATTTTCATTTCCCTCGTTGATTACGAGATCTCATTGGATCTGAGCTCGTTGTATTCGAGGTTCGCTGTATTATTCTACTGAATCAGTCAATCACGCAAGCTGGGTTGAGTAGCCAAAAACTGAAGAAACTACTTCCTCCTTCTCATTCAGTCACTGTCAAGCTGGGACAGCAAAACCCATAACAAGCTGAGGGGAGAAATTTTCTACCATGTTCATTAACAAATTCCAACCTAAGTAAAGTGACCATCTCTGTCAGGGACAAACATTGGTCACCTTGTACAGGTTCAACTTTACCTTGAATAACTGAAAAAGCAGGCAGTCCATCACAGCTTTGCCAGGAGCTCAAGGAGATTAGGATTTATATGGTGGGGGAAATCAGTTCGAAGGGTTAAAAGTAAGGAAACTTAGCTCTTTCCCTGCGGTTGTAATGCAGAAAACTTGGTGTGCAACTCACCACCAAAAGTGCACTGGAGTTTTTATGTATACTGCACACCAAATGGCTGAATGGGTGCATTTTTCTCCATTCTGGGTGATGATCATAGGATTTGTGACAACACCAATTGTTTGACATCACGTATCCACTATGTCTTTCAGATCTCTATGCATGTTCATACATGAGCTTTTCAGGATTTTCTGTCTAGATATAGAAATGTGAAGGATTAGGAACATACTTTGATGTAAAATAATTTTGTTTTAAAACAGACAATCCAGAACAGCCCATGTTTACACAGGCAAAGAAGTATCTAAGACTACTAAGAGATATGGATGAAGTCTATCAGAAAACTAGTCTATTAGAAAACTGGATTGTCTATTAGAAAACTGATCCTATCACAACTAACAGTTGTCCTATGGTCATCATCCTTAATGGAGAAATATGCATCATTCAGCATTTTGTAGTGCAATTTTGCATACAAATTGAGATCCTTGCGGTGGTGATCCCCATGTTTCCTGCACTAAAACCTCTCAGAAAGGGCTGTGTCTATCCTTAATAAAATAATGACTGCTGACAGTCCAGCTTAAACCTATAAGACCACAGAAAACAGATTTGCAAATGGAACGCGTATAATATGTATGTTAATTTAACATTGTATAATGTATAGTGTATACTATCACTATCACATAATTTTTGCTGACAACACTGCAGTCTTTCACTAAGCTCAGGCTGAAAACACAAGCACTATCTCACTCACTGACTTTAAAACATGGGTGTCCATTGAATTCTTTGATAATGCTCTGAACTTTATCAATCAGTTCTGTGGGACAAACCAAAAATCGATCACAGCTAATGTCATTTTCCATGATGGCCTTGAACTCTTCTTGACCTTGCATATCTTCAATAATGTCAAGGGCACGGTAAAGGTCAAATAAAGCCAGATTCGGCCCACAGTGAGCCCAGTGGGGGCAAGATGTGTGATCTTCAGTGCTGACAACCGGAGGTAATTTGCTGCATGCCTCTTTGTCAAACTCTCCTAGGTGAACTTCAGTAAAATCTTTAGTATTGGTTATATCTTCCACAGTATCACTAGAATTTTTAACAACTCTGTCAGCGCTGACAACAGTCCCTTTCAAAAGGCACAAAAAATAAAATCTCTGATTACAGTGACCACACTCAGGACGAACCAAACTTTTCTCTATACTGTCAGTACTTGAAACATTTCCAGGTTGCTTATTCACAGGAATATTATGATCCCTTTGCAGTAATCTCCCTTCCATGTGGCCAGTACTTGCCTCAGAAGCAGTACAATTTTTACAGTGTTTTCCCTCATCAAGACATTCTACTCTGCTGTTGTTCACACCTCCTGATACTCCCACAGTATCTGTGGGATAAGTGTGATCTGAGTGATAGGAAATGTTTGTGCCCAAACCAGCTATATTACCATCACATGATCCCATGTTTTCACACTTCAACTGATCACCCTGCAAAGTCTGGGTGTTGCATTTCACCTCAAAACATCTGATTGTTGAGACATGTTGTTCACTGCTGGTAAGCTTAATCACATACTGTTCTAAAGCTTTGACCCTGTGGGTAGCAATTGTAGCAATGAAGTTGTAGAAATCTATGTAGTCCATCCCGCTGTCAGCTTTCAAGATGATCTGGAATGGGATGACAACAAGAATAAGGATAGGATGAAATTATAACATTAGTAATAAAGTAATAACATTGGTGAAACTTTCGATTCTTAATAACAGTGAACTTACTGAAAACCAGGTCAGAGGTCCAGGGTGCCACTCAGGCCCTAGGACATTGGTCTGGGTGAGGGTCCAGGGGATGATCTTCCTCAAAAAGTGTAATTTTTGCACATTTTTTTAAAGTTGAATGAGACCATTTTGTGCATAGTGTGAAAACCTATATATCGAAACGTTCCGTACCCCGTAACTCTTAAGTTACTGATTCCAGTAAATTTACTAAAGAGTTTCACCTATGCTTGGACAGTGCTTTTCTTTTCTGTTAAGTTAAAAGAGAATTCAGATAAAATCTGTCATAGTGAGTGAGTCGTACTGTACTACTATCTTATAAACATCATGGATAAAAGATCTAGAGGCAAACATGTTGCTATATTGTCGCCTCAGAAAAAGTCAGAAGGCCACAAATGACTTTAACCCTAATAGTGGCAATCGCCGATTAAATCGGCGATAAACCATGTGAGCAAGTGGCAACGCCGATTAGATCGGCTATATCGCCGTCCCATTTTTTTAGTTATTTCCCCTAATCCCTTGACCTTTATTTGGACTAGAAGTGATGTTCTTACATTGGAGAGCTTGTCTAAGCTTGTTTTCTTCGCTGGAGCAACATTTTTGTGACATTTCAGTTGATTTCGTATTTTTTCTTGGTTACGTCATAAAGCACACTGTTGGTCAAAGAAATGATCACAGAAAAAATATACATCAAAATATAATATAAGCAAAATTATACATTTTTGGAAAGATAATAGATTTGTGCACAAGATAGTTGTGTTCAAACTGCAAATACTCTAAAAATACTTGGATTTCTGTGCACCTCCTGAAAATAATTGTTTGCGTCACCACCAGCCATTTTTATTTTTCAAGGACGTGATCCAAAAAAATATAACCTATGCTTTCATAAATTGTTTTTTCAAGTTGTCTGTCCAATTACCTTTCCAATGATATATGGTTTTGTACCTTTATAACTAAAATTGAATTTTTAATGAATTTTTTACTACCACCCATCATTTTGAGCAAAATATACCTTGCCACTTAGGAAAAAACTCCTGCCACTACTAGGGTTAAGGAATTAGGATAGTATTATTTCTGGGCAGTAATATTATCCTTTATAACCTCATCAAATCATATTAGCACACCAACACATATTTTTCACCTGACACTGTGTATGCCAGCCATCCATNGGGCCCCCAGGTTTGTGGCAAACTTGTGGCATGCTGGCATGTTTACCTGGGTGACCCCTGGGTAGACAAGGCGCTTCCGCTCTACCCGCAGCGAGCAGTCTAGCCATGTTAGATCTAGTATATGGGTCTCCCTGACCCTACTGACAGTTTTTACATGATTTCCAGTGGACCATGCGTGTAACGAGCCATCGGTTCTAACGAGCACCGACGGTCGGTCCCGACGACCTCGTTATATCTGAGTTTCACTGTATTATTTTTTTAACCTGGAATACATCCTTACCAAATTGAAAACCTGGTGGTGCCAACCACTGGGCACAAAAATTATCTCCCCTGGATTTTGTATTACTGTGATGGCACTGTTTGCAGCAGCTGAGGCATCTGGGTATTTTCCGCAGTCTTCTAGGTCTAAAGACTGAAGATCAAAGACCAGTCGACCATATCTGTCTTTTAGTTTTTCTTCTTCTCCTGCAAAAAGGTTAATGTTGCAAATACAGAAACAGTAGGTTCCGCATATTTGCATTCTACTTGATTAAACTTCTGCTTAATCATAAGAGTTTCAGAAAACAGAATTTTCTTCTCTGTAAAAGTTATGGGATAATAACAATAGTATTGTGAACTCATTCATTTGTTTGTCTTTTATCTGATGAGGACAAAACTCTAAAAATGTATATTATATTAAATTTGTTAAATTCTTACAGTTTTCTTTATTTATTCATTCTTGTCTAATGCTGAACTGATGTTTTCTAAAATAACACTGCTCTTCATAACTCCAAAATTTATTATCATGAATACAAAGATCATTGTTGGGGTTTAAAGTTAACAAATTTACAGATCCTCAAAACTAATCAAATAGGCTGACGGCAGGTATGGCTCACTTCGTTGTCATAATTTTCCACCAACACACTGTCGCAGATGTGATATGGCCCTCCCCAAGCCACACAGGTGATAACAGACACTTTCATACTAATTGTCATGGTATGCTGAGTTATTTGGAGGTGGACTATGGAACGGACTGTCTAGATCAAAGATTCTTATCATAATGAACATGCATACAGCATTTGACAATGTATGTACAGAAATCAACCGATTGGATCAAAAATCTTTATCAACCTAAAAATGTTGCATGTTAATGGATGCAGCATCCAGCATTATGTGGAATGGAATGATTTGATCAACCACTCCAAGGTGCGGTGACTGTCGATGGTATGTTCCTGCTAACTGATCAAAACGCATGAGAATTTAGAGGGAAAAAGTTAATCCCCACCAAATGCCCCCTCACTCCCCAAACCAAACCTTGCCCAATCCCCTGATAATAAAAAATCGCCAAACACAACTTTTCAGCAACTTGTTATGTTATTTAAATTCATTGCCTTCTGACATGTTGAGTAGAGAGATGAGTACACAGTCTGTATGGGTTTTCTGTATTAAAAGTGTATTATGCAAAGCTACAAGTGATTGTCACTTACTATATCAATGGGTTTGTGTGATAGGGTAGGCCATAAATTTTTTGTAGGCATGATGCAAAAACCCATATCTGGCCACCATGTCCGGATTGATCAAGAAGGACACAGGAATTATTTCTCCCTTCAAACTTTTGTGTTAATCATCTATTCACAGGGATATTTGAATCTCTTTACAAATCCCAACCTGGTGGGTAGAAGATCCACTTCTTTTGCCCACAGATATTTGCTGACCAGCTGTAAGAACGCAGGACATCAGCATGGAAGGGAGTCCAAGAATGTTTTGGGCCCATGTAGACAAATCTGTAGTCATCCTTTTTCTCCTCATCTTCTCGAACATCCCAGAATTCATTCATCCAATCAGAACACAGAACTGCTGGCACAGTATAAGCACAATAAGATGGAAAGTCCCTGAAGGCAAAGAGAATAATTTTTGATTTAACGCTTAACAAATACAGTGGAACTTCGATATTAAATACTCAGTCAATAAGTATACCTTTAATTGAGTACGAATTTCACATGCACAGATGCATTATCGATTTTATCATTTTATTATTCCAGTGGACCTTGATACTGAATACACCTCAGTATTAAGTATAATACACTTTCCATGCATACTTGGCAGACCATATATCCAGGTTCTATTGCAATGATATCAATCACAGCGATTAGATAAATGTCAGATACATGGACTTATGACACACCTTCAAATTACATTATACACTATTGTGTACTATTCTACATAATTTGCTATGTCTATGTGATCATTACCTCCCAGTGAGATGTTTGCCAATTTACTGATCCATTATCAGTATCTGTAACATGCCTCTAAGTAACATTTTTCACAACTTGAAGGTACAAATTGTCCATACTGACATACAAGGTTATATTGTAGTTGTATTCCCCACATTAAATGCAAATGTATCAATTTTTAAATACATCTTATGACATTGAAGTCATGTAAGAATTCACTTGAGCAGGTTGTGCGAGGTTCATTGGATCCAACCTCCTGCTGGTTGTGTGACCATAATTATGTATAATGCCTGTTGCACATGTTTGCTGGCTGACCAGTTGCCATGAGGATGCCAAATTCTACTTCCACGCTCAACGTTCTGCAAGGAGATGTGTATACATTTTATTGCTGCATTCAAACATAGTGGGCAGAGAGTATAATATATTTTGTTACAGCATCACAAGACTTAAGGCATTAGCAGTGTGTTTTGAGTTTATATGACCCGTGTCGCATTATGCATGTATGCTGCTGTGCTGATCTGCGTTGGGCTGCTTTGTGTCACATCACACTAAACCCAATGAGTGGAACATTAAACTCAATGAGTGGAAGGTGATTTTGTTGTTTTTGTTATGTTCTGTGGAAACGACAGTGATGCTGAATGTCCTTGTAGTCTTATTTATTAATAAATTGTTGACACCAGCATGAGAGGATACCTTATTTGCATTATTGAGGCTATAAGTGTGTAGCATATGCATTCTCGTTCATCTCTAGCCCCCTTTTTTATGTCAATACAGACAAAGTGTAATATCATGCCTTGTAAAATGCCAGTCCTTCAGGTAGAGGCATTTTCCATCTTGCGGATGGCCTTGCATTCTGTAATTCTGCCAGTATGCCAAGTAGTCCTTCACTTTCATGTCCGTTTTGGGACTTACACAGAGCTCATCTGGATAGTCTGCTACAGGTCCACTCGCATCACCTGGCATGGTGAAGAGTTATTACATGTAACATTATTTCCCCAGTGAAATTACAGTATTAACAATATTAAAGTGCAAGAAATATGTGCAATTCCCTTAGTTTTATTTACCAACAGGGAAGTATTTTATAAAGAATTACATCTGCACTAGCATTTCATTCAAAAAGTCCCCAAACTGTGATATTTACATAAGAAAGGTAACTTTATGTTTGCCTTTTTTTTCTGCTAAAAAGAAAGAAAGGTTGCTTGTGAAAAAAACTGAGTTGGGTCTGTGTTCACTTGGTTGCAGTGACTGCATGAACATGAACATGCAATCACCTCTTCTTAATAACAAACAAAAGTCTAGATAAAACCCTGAGTAAGGTCTACCCATAGATAACATATTTATCTATCTGTACCCACAACCTTGTATGTCCTTCTTCCATTGCATGCTGTGATATCAAAGTGCAAGCTGCAAATAAACATTTATTTCAGCTTAGTTTCATGGATACTTCAGCTGTCAAGTAAACATGCAAAATCTCAGATGGCTAAGGCTGTTACATTGTAACATTTGGATTTTTCGCTCTCCCAGGTTATACTAAGGCTGTTTGAACAGTAACAAAGAAGAATGGAGAAAGAGGATTAAAATCCCATTGTTAAAACTGGGTTTTACTGTAATGGATTTTACTGTATATATATGGATTTTACTGTAATATACTTTGTCCATCCTTCCCTTCAACCAAACCTTTACAGGTACAGCTACAGTATAATAAGACTAAATCCAGATCTGGTCTATCATCATGTATAAGATAAGATAAGATAAGATAAGATAAGATAAGATAAACTAAACTTTATTGATCCATGCATGGAAATTTGTTTTGAACAAGTGCATAACAATAAAAGATAAGTTAATTAAATAGCACACGTATTACATCATTGTAAGAATGAAACACATCACACCCAGACACAGCTTAGGCCTGCACACCCACTCACTCAGACACCAGCACACGCATGCACGCACGCACGCGCGCACACACACACACACACTGAGAGAGAGACACAGAGAGAGATAGACTGTAAGACCTTAGTTGTCTTGATGTTGAAGGCACAAAAGATTTGCGGTAGCGCTCAGTTCTAGCATATGGTAGTAAAAAAACTGTTGCTTTTTTAAAAATTTAATATAGTCTTCTTTCAGGGGATGAGCACTATCTTTAACTACTGTTATTTTATGTACTGTATTATTTTGTTCAGTCAGTCTTTATCTCCATTTGTAATTCCTCCACCCCAACAACTAATCCGAAATGTTAAAGTACTTTGTATGATGGCAGTATATAGGAGTGTCATTAGGAATTTGTTTACTTCAAAGGATCTAAGAAAATATAGCCGCTGGTTCAGTTTTTTGCATAGATTGTCGACGTGATGATGCCAATTAAGTATAATACATTAGCTCAAATTTTTGTGCTGCTTTGTATTGTTATCTCTGCTCCAAATTACATAAAACATGCCATGCCATGCCGTGCCCTTTCCCTTCATTCTGAACATCTTTCTCATATCAAGATTCATTCAGGGAACAAAACAGCCTGAAATATGAAGGCTTAGTTACCTCCCTATTACGTGATTCACTTATGTAGGCAATGTAGCACTTTACAATTCATGCAGCCTCAAAATATCTGAGGCAATGGGTGAAAAGTGAGGCAAGCATGTTTTCACTGACTAATATTAATAAGATTTGTATAGCATTCTATATGTCATCAGCAAAAACGATGCTGAACTGATCACAGATTTTCAAGGGGAATATCAGCGCGCGTTATGTTTATTTGTTCTGGCTGTGTAATGTGAAAATTATGTAGACTATAAAGGCTTTTTTTTTTTTTTGAAACAAATTTACATCAGCCTAATTTGACTAGACTAGACTAGTCTATTATCTAGATCTGTCTAGACTATTCTAATCTCTAAAATTTAAAAAAAATCCTGTTTTTTTAAATCTTGACACTCTTAGATTCTAGATATCCCTTCTTACCAAAATTCTTTAGGAGATAAGAGAAATTTGGACTTCCATCTTCTAGAGCCCAAAAGTTTCTGCTCGCCCAACTGGATGTTGCTGTTGACCTAATGATGCATAGCTGGTTATTCAGGAACACCTTTCGGAAGAATTCCTCATAGCATGGAAGGTGGTCAAGATACACAGCTCTGGGCATCACTCTATTTGCCGTTCTCCATGGCACGGACGATGTTGCAGTGTCATGGTTGATCTCCGGCACTTTTAATGCCATAACTGTAAATACAAACTACACTGCTGTCTCACTAGGCTTCTACATCCAGCTATATAAAAGAGAGAACAGAATAATAATTATATAGGCCTACATTCCGTCTGTCACTACCGGAAAAACGAAAGTGCAAGTAGGAAGACGACAGGAAGTGGGCGGCGCACTGGTAAACTAGACCAACCTCCAAAATATTTAGACCAGTCTAGTTAATATAGACTAATACACAATCTAAACTAGCCATAGTGCCTGATATCTGTGGATAGCTATTTTTTTTACTTATGGTGTTACTTTTTATAAACAAACTCTTTGAGAAAAAAGAATCGAACCAATTTTCGAACTTTTTTCATTAGAATCTTACGAATACCGGAAATGTACACATTGCTGCCGAACTGTTTTCATCACGGGTAGCAATGTCAACAACCAAAATAGCACTGGTTTCTTAGAGCATGGGGACCTGTTCACATTGGGCGTCCGTGGAGATGTCAGAGAGTGGCAAGACATTTGACAAGGCCTAAAATGTTACGACTTCGTCTCCTGATAGTGGCTCCAGTATTTTTGGAGACAGCCACGGAAACTTTAGAATGGGATCCTCGTCGTCCAAAGGCAAATATCACTTCCCCCTCATCAACATCGTCACTCATACCATTAGAGTCACAAATGCGATGTGTTTCACATTGTGATGTAAGTATTGTAAGTAGGGGAGGAATTCCATATGTGTGCCAGAAAGATTTCCACATGGAACGCATCGAACCAACAACATACCCTAACCCTAACCCTAACCCTACTCTAAGTCTAACCCTAACCCTGACACTGGGTTAGGGTTATGGTTAGGGTTAGGGTATGTTGTTGGTTCGGTGTGTTGCTTGAGGAAATCTTTCTGGCACACATATGAAATTCCTCCCGTAAGTAGATTTAGTGGCTATCTCCTGGGACAGGACCGTCCTTGCATTAATCAGTTAATGCAGTTTATTCTATTCCCTGATTATCCCGATTTAGTCTAGACTTGTCTAGATGCAGCCAGTTTCTGTGACAGTTGTGGTGACAAAATCCTGAGACTCTTCTAAGATATGCTTGAATTAGGGATGGAAATTTAAGCACGTTTGGGAGAGTCCATCTCGGCATCTGAAGCCCCACAAAAAATACATTGAAATATCAAGGGACAAGTATAGAGTGACTGTACCAGTCATCAATCAGCGTATTTTAACAGTGTTTAACATCACTTTTTTATCTCCAGGAAAGAGAGTTAAATATGAATATCTTTATCCTAGATTTTAGAACAGTAACCCTTACTCCTAAAACTGTGAGTTACTGGCATTCTAAATTCTACCTACACAGATATTTTTTAAAAAATCATTTTGGAATAGCAATGTGATCTGGTCATTTTGGGGCCAAACGCTACCAGTCATTGGCGTATGCTTTGAAACAAAGATGAAGACTTGCACGCGATTACTAGTTTATACATCATAAAATGCAATAAAACGTAGGCACACTTGCCAGTTTTGTGTCTATTATTTGCAAAGTTATGAAGTAAGTACAACCAAGAAAGGTCGATGTGCACGGTGTTGCCATTATGATGAGATGGACACTCCTCTATCACCAAACATGGATCTGGTAGGAGGGTATGGGTAGAAAAACATTGTTTTCATTGCAGTAATTTAATATTCAAGCTAAAGTTCTGTCACCATAGGTGACATATTTTTCTATCCTTTGTGTGAAACTTACTGACAAATATTCGTTAGTCTTAAAGATATTTCACTTTTCACCAAATGCAGCGATCGGCAACATCCTAGCTATCGCCAGAATTTATCGCCTGCAAACAAACAAAGTCACTGTCTGCTACAAAATCATGACGTCGTCACACAAATATTGTGGAGGGAGTGAATTTTCTCACAGCTGAGCAAAATTTTTGCAAAGTCTTGCTGTTCAGAGGCCAAAAACTCTATAGTTCGCCGATGACTGGTCTACACTGATGACTGGTACAGTCACTCTTTGTGTGTGCCCTCAGATATTCACTATACCTTCCTTGTCATAAGGAGCTACTCTAAACCACGCACGCTTTAGGAAAGTCAGCAGATTTTCCCCCACTGACATTCTAGTTTAGAAGAAATGGCAATATTTCCACTGTCCTTTAGACCATACATCTAAGTTTGTACGTCAATATGGTGGGTTCACAAAAATGACTGGCAGTTTTTCCCTAGCAAAATTGTTTTGGTATTTCTCATTCCCATTTATAAAATTGGCCATTTTCAGATATTCTGACAATCTGCCAGTCACAGTTCATGACTATTTCTATCACGGCAGTAGCCTTGAATTATTTTCACTCCCGTGATCGTCATTGCCTGGTATTCTCTTCATTTCAGGAGATTGTGGAGTCCAGCCTTGGCATCGAGCTGAAACTTGAACCGCTCTGCCTTGATGGAGAGAACATGCCAACACCTAAGAGGGCACCAAAGCAGAGGAAGTTTGACCTGTTATCATGTGTTCCAACCCACTTGGATAGAAACTTCTTTGATTTTCCATTCTTCATTGATAGGAAAACATACATATATCTCAACAGCGCAGATGCCAAAGTGATGTTTATTATGAGAGGATTGGCTGGCTCTGGAAAATCCACCTTGGTCCATATCATTAAATCCTCCTATAAACATGTTGCTGTGTGTTCAGCTGATGACTTTTTTTACACCCCGGATGGAGGGTATAAATTTGACGAAAAACTCCTAAGCACTGCCCATAGTGATTGCCAGCATAGGGCCAAACAGGCATGCAAAATGAAAGTTCCTATCGTGGTCATTGATAATACTAATGTTAAAAATTGGGAGATGAAATTCTACAAAGACCTGGCAAAGACCTGCGGTTATGTTGTGGTGACTGTTCAGCCGAAAACACCATGGAAATGGAATGCAGAGGAGTTAGCAGCCAGAAATAAACATGGGGTTCCGGTAGAAATCCTGCAACGAAAAGTGAAGATGTTTGATGATGTGATTCCAGTCTACTATGGCTGGTTTCTGAGTGAAAGAAAATCAAAGTGCCTTACTCAGCTGTGCTCTGACATTCTCAGTGAATGCCTGTCACACTTTCCAGGACTCAAAAATGACTTGTTGAGAAAACTAGGAATCAGACATGACCATATTGATGAAGGTATGCCTCCTCCAGTTTATATCCCAATTTCTTTTAGGGACTTAGTCTAGCATGGAATCTTGGAGCTTGCATTGCTGTTCATTATAGAATGGTACAAAATTGAGGGTTTAGGGGGGCAGATTCACTAGAACTCAAATGACACTTTCCAGCAAGAGGTT
>JAWQUT010000358.1:684505-713471 GCA_033807755.1 Ellobium chinense | reverse complement strand
GGGGGGGGGGGGGGGGGGGGGAGCATATGTTTCATTGTTGTTGAGAGTTTGAATATATAGCCTGAGTATATGTCTGGTGACATCAGGCTATCTCATTTGACCATTCCATTGAACAGGAGATGGCAAATTCCTTTATAAAATATTTAGAATCAAATTTTGAAATAATCCATGGTTTCTGATACTTTTATGAGATCTGGCTTAACATTCTGAACAAAGTGTTACCTTCCATAATATGTAATATTCCCATGAGACTCATTATGTCCTCATATAAGAGACAGTTTGGCAGGACGAAGATAGGGTGTGACAGTAGTTAATTTTACAGACCATGGCTTGTTAGCACAATAAGTGACTAGCACTTGCGGTGTCTTGCATGTAACATCCTACGTTAGAATTAAACTTACTATTGTATTATGAGCTACTTCTTACGTAAGACTTAACATTGTGAGTAGTGCTCATTGCTTTTGGTGCATATGGCCTCTTAGAAGTATTCTCTGCCTCTCTACTCCCCTGCATATCCATCTTTTTAAAGCAAAAATTATAACAACAAAGAACAAAGGCAAAAGAATGTTAAGTTAATGTCTTTTATTATGGTGTTAAATATTGCATTATGAGTCTTATTTATGGTACACAATGGTTCACACAAACAATAATTTTACCAGTGATGAGACAATTTTCAGCTTATGTTTCCAAACCAATATTCTCAGACTAACCTCTTCAAAATCTTGTGAATGTTATCACTGAGCAAAGTAATATCTGACACGAATGACAAACAAGATATTTAATGATACTTTTAATAGTTACACATTTCAAATATTTTAGCTAAGTACTTTCAATACCAATTCAATCCTGTTTTAATTGATGATAATGCTAGTGCTGGCTGGACAGTAACTGATATAAACAAAAGCAGGGGAGGCCAGATTAACTTCCTTCATTTTCATGTGCCATATTGACTGGCAAAGGCAACCACAGACCTCCACATCTGTATATCTGCTACCCAACTGAACTTCTCACCATTACTTTGTGATAGAGCCTATCCTCTTGCATGCTGCTCGTCACCAATGCAACACAATATCAAACCTAGCAAGAAAGACCCAAGAATCACAATTTTAATGAAAACCATTTTGATCCCCTTCTTCATAATTGGGCTACCTATGACCTGAAAAGATGTCACAGCTGGGAAAATATTCCAATGCCTACCCTTAGAATCATAACAGATTCAAGTGTTTTCATTATTTGGAAGATGGGAACTGAGTAGTGTGACATTTAAACATTGAAATCCCCATTGTAGGACACTGTGTCAGCTTCCCAGAGTAATCTGTTTCCGCTAAAAAGATGCACTTGTATTGGAATTACAGTAGAATTCTGTTAACACAAAAATAAAAGGACTGGCCAAAGTTCAGTAGGTTAAAAGAGTTTGTATTATCAATGTACAGTATAATAAAGGGGGAAATGATAGTCTTTCATGACAGCTGTGAGTGTTGAGTTTGGTATGTGGACTTTCTAGCTGCATGTTATCAGGGATTGCTATGCACTGTAACCACCCCTTTGACTGACGCGATATTTAATGAAATTTCCATGTGCCCTACCACCAAAGGACAAGTGGAGGGAAAAATGTTACAGCAGCTTATTTTTTCTTCTCCCTGTCATTTTTTTCGTTCTCGGTGGCACAAAGGTTATCATGCTCATAAAGGTTCCCTGAAATTCGTCATCAGGTTACTGAAAGTATTTTACTAAAATAAAGAGGGCCTTTAGACTATTTTCTTAGGTTAACTAAGATTTTGGAGACTGACCGAGAAAGAGATAGGATATGGAACGTGGAAGGCCTAAAGGGAATAACCCTTTCTACTTTAAATTACAGAAACCGAAGAAAAGAGAGTCAACTCGCTATGAACAGGCGAACTCTACTGTACTTTAATTTGATGACACTGTCATTGTGGAAGCTGATTCACACTCAGAAAAGGTATGCAAATATTAAAACCTGTGTTTGGAAACTTTATGCTGAAAACTGCTCCATTCTGTGTGTTTGATTATTGTTATCTTTGAACAAGTAATCTCAATGAACTATGAGAGATACCTGCACAAGAAAAGTAAGGTCTAAACCGCTGGCTTGAAGCAAAATGAAGTTACATGTATTAAGATTCAGAGTTCAAGCCATCTACAAGTACATCATCAGGCTGTATACCACTGGATTGCAACAAAACCACACCATTCCATAAAGCATTAAAATGAACAACAATGACAGTCTATTCTCTCTTAAATTCATAAATAAATCCACGTGTAGAATAGATGTCACCCACAGTGAATACAAAAGGGTCTCAAAATTATCAGGGATGGAACCAGACCATGGCTAAAAAACATGAAATCTATACTATAAGACTGGAGGTATTTTCAAACGTGATAAACTCCAAAGCTATGTATGTAACATTTCGTTCAAACTGTCAACTTGCATGAAATTGGATACAGGTGGTTTAGCATGAATGTTTGCTCACTAAAGGTGCAAAATTCCATTAAAAATGTATAGGCAAGTTTGTGCCATTTCCTCCATTTGAGTCATTCTACAGACAAGGTTGAAATTTCAAATCTGACTTTCAATTCATTGATAACGCCATGCACGGTAAAGCCATTGAGCACTACATCACATGTAATACATTGCCACCCAAGAATAATACTGCCGTAAGTCCTAAAAGTCACATGAGAACTTAGGACAGCATGAATCCCAGGCAGCAATATAAGAACTAATGATGTGCCATTTAACAATTCATAACTTACTGTTCATGAACTCGTAGACAGAACTTCTAGACTAGTTACATTTCATTTCGGGAGTTTTGTTGGTAATTTTGTTAGAAACTCAATAGACCTAGATATGTATTTTCTGTAAATGTCCAGATAATGATTAGTAACTGTCCAGGATATGACTGATTCTGAATTCTAGCATTTCCCATTCTGTGGATGGCAACAATCAAATGGTTTTCTTCTATGAAAATGATTTTGTATTCAGTGGAACAAGACAGTTACAAAATGACTAATTTGAATTCTGCCACTTACAACAAAATTCCATTAACATGACAGACCAGCAAAATCTCAGTGGGTTATGCGCGTTTTTTATTATCAGTACATAGTATAAGGTTTGAAGACAGTCTTTCATGATCAAGGTTGGGTTGTTTTGCTTTTGAGCTGCATATAATCAGTGACTGCCATACACTGTCACCACTTCTGACTGAGACAATAAAGGTATAGATCTCCATGAGCCTGATTGCCCAGTGGACAACGGAGGAGAAAATTGACAGCAGCAGCTTACTTTTCTGCTCTCTGTGTCACTTTTTCCTTTCTCATCGGCGCAGCAGTCATTGTGTTATCAAAGGGTCCCTGAAACTCACTACTAGGTTACTGAAAGTATTTTATTATGAATAATCAGGACCATTTAGACAATGATTTTCTTTTCATCCATGTTAACCGAGATTTCGAGCGAAGCATGGTCATGTTAAGTGAACTCCCATTGTAGGCTGTAGTTAAAATGATTCCATAAATCACCCCTCAAAAATGTAAGTAAAATTAAATGCAAATTTCTTCTGTCATGAATTTCACAAAACAAAACAAGTTAAGGTGAGTACTTCAGTCATGAGTATCTGCTCAGGCAGGGAATTAAATGCGTTGTAAGTGAGAGACAAAGTGAATTTGCAGCATACAAGTTTTCATGAAATCTGCCAGAGGGACCAAAAAATCTGATGAAGAACTCTTTAACATCTTTTGACAAAAGGGCTTCTCTTTGCCAAAACTGCATAACCCTGTTTGACAAAAGCTCTTCGATTAAAAAAAAATTACTGTTTAAACTCTATAAATCTATCAAGGACATTAACAGTTTCCCAAAATATTTGCTGGAAGCTGAATATTGACATACAGATCATGAAGACACAAAAAAGTAATTTTGATAGGAAAAGCAACATAAGCCCTTCCTTCAGAAGACTCTGGAACTACTGTGCTAACATGGTGGTTGAGATTGAGAGAATGAATGATTGTCTCTTGGTGCAAAAGATCCCAGGTTCGGATCCTGCTAGTGGCAAGTTACTACCTGGGTATTTTTTTTTTGCAGTGTTTCGTAACCATACAGGCAGCCACCTGACCAGGGTCCACACATCATTTTTGTTATAGCCATAACTGTGGTGAAAAAGAAAAGTACTCATGATTCAAGGAGAGACTCACAGCTTACAGGATTTGAACCAGGCATCTTTGCACTAAAAGACATGTAATTTAGAGTTTGGCCACCATGTTGACTCCACACTTGAGCACTGAAAGGGATTAGCCTTGCAAGGAAAGTATAGTGCAGTTGGTCCTTTAACGCTCTGAACAGTCAGCCCTATATCGTGTTGAATGTAAATTCTGGTATCCCACATTAACAAGAACTCAATATAATGGTTAAAGTACATTCAAGCCAGCTAAATATCTGAATGAGATAGAATCAGTGTAAATGATGGAAGACAAAATCAGAATCTGTCTCATTTTCGTGCTACAGGTATCTGAGTAAAAGCATCTTGCTTACATCTACCACAAGAAAAGTGGGGTGAGAGATTAATAGGTCAACTCAACTGCTACAACAACACTGAAAGCTGCTATAAAGTACATCTCATTACATTATACCTGACAGTGCAGTTGACTTTGCTGAATGGTAACTTTACAGGGAGTTGCTATCATCTCAAGACTATCATACAGAAAACAAGACAAATTCCCCATTCTGTCAATGGGACCGGCATGGTTGAGAAGTCAATTTGTAGGGCACAGACTACTGACAATGTATCTACAGGTCCCCTCATCCAAATATTAGAGACAGGCAATATGTTTAAAGTGATGGTATAACTGACACACCAGAATGCATCATAGATGAACCCTTAGACACCATGAAAAAGCTGGATTGAAATGGGCATTCAGAAGTTCTATCCCAAAATAATTAAAGTCTAACAAATAAGGAAAGTGGTATTTGACTGCAACCTTTTCAATGTTTCATAATGTTACCTCCCCTTCAGCACCAACTGAACATTTTTGTTAAACTTTATATCAACTAGTGAGAGAGTGGGGAAACAAAACATACGTTTACACTGTCTGTTTTGTATTGTTATTGTGCTTAGATATGTCAATATATGAAAGATTTTATGTTGACATCAGCCAGATATGAAGAATTTTGCCTCATATAACCGCTTTGGCAACCAAAGATACAAACTACACAGGCAGTGACATCATATGCAAGACTGGGGGCAGGGATATTAATTTTATAAAATAAGGAGTTGATCACTTGGAGGTAGGAAAAACTGTTTCCTACAAATATTCGATATGGATCAATAATGTGACATATATAGGAAATTTGAAATTGGTGGACAAAATAAACTTGCAGGGCATGTACCAAGAAAAAAAACACTTTTTTATGACTCATTCCAAACAAAACATGTTACTTTTTGTTTTCCAAAACAATTTCACAAATGTGAGTTACAGAAATGTCATTGCAAGATGCTGAGTGATACAAATTATCTATGCAGCATGCATGAGCAGAATTAATTACTAAAACAAATGCTTCAGAGCATGGTGCATTATAGGTTTTATTTACTGGTTGGAACTGGAAGCACACATTTTGTATTATGGCAACAGAACGGTACAGTCAGTGCTAAGAACCAAACAAAACAAACAAAAAAAAATCACGCACTTAAATGCAGCACCTATGTGAGAGAGAGATTTGTTATTTATTTCTCTCCATTCTTAATCTTTTCATTTTCTTCAGCATGGCGTGCAGTTTAATCAGAAATTTTCATTCAGCACGGCATGCAATTTTGTCAGATGTTTTCTTTCAGCATGTCAAGCAATTTAGCCAGAAATTTCCAAACACTTGAATCACATATGTCATGTCTTCCATATTAACATTATTAGAGCGTTATCATCTTGGTATTTTTAAACAGTTGCTTTAACCCCACTGCACCTGACCATGACGTAGGTTTCAAGTCCTAATCTCTATCCTGCATGCCATCTCTAGGCATATCTGACTGCTGAAGCTAATACCATAATTTCTCTGTTCACTGGTGTGTCTTTCTAAGCATGTACAGTGACATGGACATTTTGAGAAAACGATTATTTGCACAAAGTCTCTTTATTTTGTCCAAAGTCAAGTGTGAAAATGCAAGCTGTTTGCAGATGCCTTGCACTAAGTGCTCAGAGCATAGCACAAAATCTTGCACTACTGAACAGAAAGAATCAACTTACTGGCCTCCTGTGAAAAGCTGTTAGCTGAGAGTCTTTGAGTTTGCCGGCTTAAAGTAAGCACAGATAGTCTATTTAACCAAAAAAAAAACAAAAAAAATTTGCAGGCCAAATTTTATATCAGCTCTCTTCTGTGCTTTGACAGCATGGCCCATTCAGGACTGCACTTTAGAAACATGCACGTCGGACCATCACATAACAAAGCATGATTCAAACCCAGAGGTTCTCAACCTTTCCTGGTCAGCACACACCTTTAGATCACCCTATGCGGCCTTGTTTTAAAATCACTCATTTGCTCTTAGTGAAGTAAAGTATGGTCAATCAGATGTTTTTGATGATCTCGAATGCTCTTCATGGGATCTGCATGTTCTATTCCTGTGGGTATGTATACACCAGACCTGCAATCCCTGTTGTAATTTCTCGTTTTATCATGAGACAAAACCCACAGCCCTGTCTTGAGTATTTTAGATGGGGATAAATATAAATGAACTCGTGATTTGTGTAGCATTAAATATATATGGCATAAACTTTACATATTCTTTCTACATACATAAGACAAGCAGCATTTCCTGAATAAGGTGTTTCATGAGAACTAAAATAAAGAGATGACATAACAATATCACATTACATAATGAAATAATAGATCAATATTAAAGCATGCAAAACAAGCTTATAAGATCACACTGTACAAAGACTAATGGCAGAAAGATTGCAGATAGGTCTTCTCTACATTTCTACTCTTTCTGTCACTGGCCTGCATGGAATGCTTAGATATTTTTTCTTTCCTTTTCTCAAATTTTTGTTTCGGGGCCAAACAAAAATTGCCATATCAGTACAATAAGCAAGGGCTAGAGGTCATTATAATGAGTTCATTCTTCAATATATTTGTCATTACCACTGATGACATTTTGCAATAAACAGCAACTGGTTTACTCAGTACTTTATACAAATTTATCCCACAATCACAAAGCTTTGTGAAAATGTGCCCATCATAATAGTAAAGGTCAGAA
This sequence comes from Ellobium chinense, assembly GCA_033807755.1. Lineage (NCBI taxonomy): Eukaryota > Metazoa > Mollusca > Gastropoda > Ellobiida > Ellobiidae > Ellobium > Ellobium chinense. Next base: position 706,224 of record JAWQUT010000358.1, on the reverse strand, counting down.
AAAAAACCCACACAGATAACATTTCAAATTTCTATATAATGTCTTATTTTATTTAAAAACTTGCTACATCTTTTAAGAGTTATGATTTACATATTTCTGCCCAGAACTTCATGAAATTTTGTATGCAGGTTTCTTCTGTTGCAAAGATGGTCCTCTTTTCGTTAATCTAGCTAATCTCTAAGCATATTTTTGAAGCTGGTTTGTGTCATGACCACAGCTTTGGGAAACCACATCACTGCATTCCTTTTTTCTTTTCCACTTTCACAGATCATCATTCACAGAGACATGTTATAACGTAAACTGCATGACTAAGTGGAATATAGCTAGCAGGTGACCGCCATACTATCAATGGGACAAGAAGTCTATTTGTCTGCTCATGATGAGTTTACTAGTGTGTAGAAGTGGCATGGGTTTGGTTACTCCTTTCCTCCCCCCTTTCCTTTCCCTGGGTGGCACCGGATCACTTCAGCTAGAATTGTAAGCCCTGAACTTTTAAGTAAAATCACAATCACACACCATCAGGGTTAAAAAAAAGATATACATATAAAAAAAAAAATGATATCTAATGAGAATTAATCTGAAGACCTTATCATTCCTGTGACCCTTTGGAGATACTGATAATGTGGACCTCAAATTCTTGCTCTTGTGAAAAACCAGTGATAGTTACTTTCTGGAAGTGGATGCATCAGAAAAATGGACAAGGTTACAGCTTTTTTTCTCACGTTTAATTTATTTGAGAAGCCATACCTGCTCAAGGCATACAAAGGCATACAGTCTTTCCATACATGTTTTGCAAAATGTCATCAGGCCTGTCTCATGTTAACATATCTAACACAAAAAAATGCTTCAAACCAGGGGGCACAATATCACAATCATAGCTTGCACCCTAAAGTAAAAAAAAAAATAATTAATGCAAGGGTATAAGATAATGTTTATAATTGTATCACTGATAAATGTTACTGTTACATCCTTCTTACCCCACCTTTGCCCTACCCGAGAAAAAGCTATGTACATGATGCTTCAGTATGCTTGCACCCCTGGCAACGTCTTCCTGTCTTTGTGTAGTCAATCCGGATGAGTGACTGAATGACAAATTTCCACCTTTCACAATCAAATTCACACTCCTGACAACTAAAGAAGCTCACCTCACTCCATTTTTTTCTTCAAAATAATAGTCTATGTTGATAAATAAGATGGTATTCCACAAATGAGAATAGATATATGCACACATTGGATCATTCTGTTTTACTGTTTATAATTTCAGGCTGGCTCTTATGACAGCATTACAATTCATGTATCAACTCAAAACTACAGGGAAATAGTAATATTATAATAATAATAATAACAAGGATACTAATGATGCAGTTTTTAAGTCTTGTACCCACTACCATTTACAGGCGCTGATCTGACAAGGCGCATTCATACACTGTTTACAAACAGGTGGACTGAGAAAATTGTGAATAAATGCTTTCCAAAGGTGTTCAAAACATAGCCGTTGTCGGGAGTTGAACCCATGATCTCTTGATAACGAGTCCAATGCTGCAACCATTTGGCCACACTGCTCTCTACTTTGGCCTCTTCATGCCTATAAAAAAGGTGAATGACATCCTGCTTTTCTCCAAATTCATTAATGTGGAATACAGCATTATATTTATCAACACAGACGATATATATTTATATATTCACTACTATGCTGAGTTCTGTTCCTAGAAATTTCAGGATGAATATTTTCCTGAGAGACATTGATGTATTTCAGACTGTAATGACCTATTGTATTTCAGACTGTAATGACTTATAACAATGCAAGGCAATATTCCATTTTAACCCATCACTTACCAGCTCCAAAGAAAGTCCACTTTCCATCACAGCCCCTCTACAACCATTTTCTATGACTGCCTTTATTGAAATATTAACATGTAAATGGTTATTTTTACCCTAGTGATTCCAGTGTAAGTTTGTCTACCAGCATGATGTGATTTCTTTGTTTTGATGACCAGTTTGCCATCCATTGATTTGCAAATGGCTGCCCCTGTAACCGAATTCTGTAAGATTACATGCAAGCCCCAGTGTGAAGTGAAAATTGCTGGGTCATAGATGACTTCAGGAGCTGGTAAGCAAAGTGTTTAACTTTATGAACAAATGCTATGATATGTAGTTCTGGCTCTTTCTGATGATGTCCACACATCGAGAATATTTGAAAGAGCTAAGGTGTCTAAACGTATGAAAAGCTATTAGCTTTTCAATTCCCGCTGGAGAGCTGATCAAACACTAGTGAAAAGCAGTAAAGTTGCTATTTAATTTTCATGACTATATATCCTGTAGCGAATAAAAAACTTACTGAATTTCAAAGTTAAGTGCTTTTATTCAAATCTTCTGCTGCCGAAATTTTATACACATTAGCAGACAGATGTTGTCTGATGATGCCGCAAATTTTAATTATCTAGTTGCTGTGGTTATGTCACAATTGAAAAATCAAAACAAAGTCAATCACAATCATGCACAGTGCGCAGCCTAACACACAGACACTGGCACGTTTTTTGTTGACATATTTCAAATTTGTTTTGGCTGTCACTAAAATATAGCACATGGATCAATGACAACTGTTACGATTGCAGATTTTATTTGTCTATTAAAAGTGTAGAATTTTGTCCCAGTTTTTAAGTTACTTGACTTTGAATTAAATTAAGTTTTCTTTCAGGGTTACCCAGAATATGTCTCATATTTCATTCATATTATTACTCATTCAGTTGGCCAGATCACTTAATCATTTCTCAGCTCTTTCAGAAATGTACAAGTCATTCTGCCATTTTACAGCACTGAGCACTGGCACTCAGTAATAAGCTTTCACTGCCAAGAAAATCTACCATTAAATCCACAACAGTTTGATTCAGAGTCCAGAGTTGTAGCTAGGCACAAAAGTTGCTGGTAATAAATAGTTAATAAAAACACTATCATTGTCATGACTTGACAATTTGCATATTACACTGACTCAAGGACATCTTTGAAAATCTTGCTAAGACCCTCAGGACTCAAATAAATTCTGTTGCTTTAAAATAAGTTTACATCTATCTGGTTAGTATCAGTAAATGAAAAAAAAAAGATTATCCCTAAAAGTTATGGAACTTTGATTTGATGTGTAAGATCATTCTTGGGAAAACAAATATTCAGGCAACAACAGGGTGTTGTAAATTAAAGCTTATTCGCACATTCTGACAATCACAGTCATAAATGCAGTGAAAATATCTTGACACTCAGCACTTAATTTCTAAACAACATTTGGGTGCATCTTGAAATATCACAATATTTCCACAAACGGTGTAAAGATAAACAGTGCAGGCTGTCTACAAAAAGGTGAAAGTAGGCATGTCTCTTCTCACGAACAAGTCTAATGTCACCTGACAAAAGAGCTTATCTTTGCTAAAATTGATTTTGAGAACTGAATGGTTGTATTTGAATACAGCTCTTTGCTTCAACAAAATTCTAGTTTCTTTTTTTTCTTTTTTTGCAGAAAAATTTTGTTAGGAGATCAGCATTGATGTGAAAAAATATGATTCTGGTGGAAAAAGCAAAATAAAAGCCTGTTTGTCACATGACATTAAAGGTAATCTAATTTCATAGTGGAAATTCACTTCAAAGATTGGTAAGTTGCACAGTGAAAATAAGAAAGTTATGAAATTCAAATGGCACTTAATTCAAAGGACAGATATCCGGTGAACATCACAATAGAAGCCAATCTGGTTTTGTGCAGTATGTTGAGGAAGAAGCCATATATCTACAGTGGCAGCAAAGCCCATATTTACTGATGAAAAGTGTATATAATGAGACCTGGGTCTTTAAACCAACTGGTAAAAATTACATCCCAGCTCAATAATGTGCAATCCACTACCTATTTCATGCTTGTGCTGCAGCCCTTTAAAAAAAATGCTCACGCTGAGCTAGTGTATGATCATAAATTTGCTTTGGTAACTTTGTTCTGAGAACATGTTCAAACTGAGCTTCAAAAAAAATGTTCCAGTTTGCAAATATCACTAATCTTGCTCATTAGTGTCAATTAGTCTTGATCCAAAAGTTCACGAGATTTTGTAGTCAGCTATTCTTCTGCGTCCTTGGCGTTTCAATGTTGCAATTTTTTTCTTTGTCACAGTTTTTGTGATTTGTAATCTTTTCAGGATGGTGCCACAAACAGCACTGCTAGCTCTGGACAGCTGTAAATATTTTCACAGCTTGTGGCACACATCAGTATGTCAGGCAGGAAATTCTCTTACTTACAATTACAATGGACTCTGCTTACTTGCAACATCTTCCACATCACAAAATGCTGTATGTCCATATAACTATCACTGAAAAAATCGCAACTCCTTTTACTGGCATTTTTTTCCATGCTCTTGAGGAGTTGCTATTAAATGGAGTTGACTGCATCTGCATCACTCTATTCAAATTAGCATCTTTCACCCATAATTCTCTTCATCTTGCTCAGAACAGTCTCACAGTGATCTGATAACCCCAAGAAATTTAAGAGCCAATCTATCATCTAAGTCTTGGCTGTCACTAGATAACCTTTCACGCATGCACCATACAGTTCACACGATTCCTCATCACACAGCAATAATGAAAGTTCAGATGCAAAACTATGCCATGGGTTCCCAACCTTTCATGTCAGTGTACCCCTTGGTGTCACCAGGCAAACCCACATACCCACATCTGGTCTTAGTGTCCAGTAAAGTAAGTTCAATAAGTAAGTCAGTTGTCTTCCAGCCAGTCAGAATCAGGCACATGTCGCTAAACAAGGAACTGAGGTATCATGCCCTAAGGGTGATTAGGGTCATACAATGAAATTCAGATGCAAAATCATTTTTTAGTTCACAAAAATACTGATTTCATGGGCAAATGTTCATTACTTGAGAATAAATGTGATCTTTTATAAAGCAAATGACATCCACGGTCTAAAACTGTCTAAGATGATCTAAAACTGGATTTTTGCTGAAATTCATCCTCTGCAATTGCTTGATGGATTTGATTCTCGTCCATTTTCATTTATCTCGGATCATTTATTGCTGGATAATTCTTTTTTTCCCTTGGGCAGTAATCAAAATGTAGCTTAAGCGTCATTTTGATTGGCTGCAAGACACAGTTCATATGCTCTTCGAGTCCTACTGTAGCTTGCATGGTGTACCCCTAGGGGTACTTGTACCCTAGGTTGGGAACCCCTATCCTATACAATTCTACAAGAGCATACATGACAATGCACTTCAACAAGCACACTGAAGTCATCCTTGCTCCAGCTTCTACTGCAGCTAGTCAGTGTGCCCTCACATACAGCTTGATGAAAGCCCTTCCGTGCAACCTTTCAATACCCCCAGGAGGCTGCTCATTTTATCTTGACATGAACATTACAGTTCCATTAGTCCTTCTTTCTCCGGAAGGAGCAGGTGCAAGAATTCTAGCATTCGAAGTCTATTCACACAGTCTTAGTGTGTATATTTGTTATCCCACTCATGTCCACCCACATATTACACAGATCGGCAAGGGTTAACACTTGCAACCACCCTCACTGCTTTGCTCCTGATTTGTCAATCTCACTCCACCTGGGTTGGGCCCACCTGTTTGTTTCGCAACCATTTTGTGTGCTGAAAAGTAGAAATATAGTGATAAGAAAGTGGTGAACAATCAATAGTTATCCATCTTCAACTACAAAGCCATTGCATGCCAAAAAGATTTGCTAGCCAGGGAATCTAGATGAAACGTTTCTGGAAAATTAGAAAATAAATGAGTTGTTATAATAAGGTGGAATTTTATTATCTCATAATTTTATTACAATAGTTTTGGTATTAAATTTTAAAAAAAAAATACTTACCAATCATCATGAACATTTCATTCACCGCGAGACCACTTTTAGCTGAGCATTCAGCAAAAATCAATCCGTTGTCTTCTGCAAACGATCTTGCATCCTGCAAACGATCAAGACACAACTTATTCGGAGCATGTCTCTGCTTCTTCCTTGGTAGACTCAACATTTATTCAAGATCTATGATTGACAGGATATAGGGGCATTTCACCATGAGTTACACCCTCTGTGTGATCTTAATTGACCTCTATGGCCCCACATTTTGTCACAACAACTGTTGTCTGTTCTGTGCAATCTTCTATGTTTCTCTGAAGATGTCCAGGCACATCTCTCTGGCTTCTCATGGTGGTATCCATAGTCCATCTCTGTTTGTCTCAAAGCTTTTGCACTTGATTACAGGCCATTATATGGAAATTGTCCCCTCACGAATTTCTAGCCAGTTGAGCTTTGAAGTGATGCTAATTCAGTTTCATAATTTCATAGGGATCTGTTGCTTTCAACACAATCAAGGAGAACTGGCCAACATTCCACAGAATACAACTTGCAAACTTTTTGGGTTACCAATTAGACAAGTTCCACAGAGTCACTCTTAACTCAAACTCAACCCCCTTCTCTTCAGCATCTGGCACACATATTGCAACTACATCTGGCTGCAGTTCGGGCACAAGTTGCTCTATCCCTACTGACTGAAAATTATTACGATGATTTTTTTTTATGAAAAAAAAATCATCGTAATAATAAAGCTTGGGTTTTTTTTCGTTTTATGAAAAAAAAACAAAAAAAAAACCAAACTTTTGTCACTGCCAAGCAGCAACCCAAGTGAACTTAAGGAGCCTCTCAGAGTGGAATTGATCCACATTCACAGTTGTATATTAACAGTAACTGGCATACACATTAACACTTTCGATGAGCAGTCCAGGTTCTAAGCTCATATACTGAACCTAGAAAATGCATAAAATGCAAACAATGGACTTCATTCCCTTTGAAAGACACAGACATAATAGTATTGCCAAAGAGTAACTGAATATTGATAAAGTATCTTTTACAAATATCCAGGCCTAAGTATACCCCTTGCAATGATAACAGATAGCAAATCTCTTTCTTGAAACCTATAAAGAAATCAACAGCGATATTTAAACCATTGTCTTCCTTCACTTCTTAAGTTCATACTGCAACACCAAACTGTACTGCACAAGATAGAGCTTTACAGCTGCCATGTTAAAACCCATGTGATCTTGTCACTTAGTCAATGCATGATAAAATGAACAAGAAGCGGCAGTAAAGATTAGGGGGTTGGTGGAGGGGGAGGAGGGGAGCTATGCCCCATCCACAGAGGCAAAATATCAGTGGAATCAGCATCCTGTGACTCTTCATATGTTTGATGATAAGCCATATATTTTATTGAGCAGGAGAGACAGAGAGACAGTGCTCATTGTTGCAGGAAGCAAATAGGCATAATGTGGTGGGCTATCAACTCATTGGACAAAAAAAAAAGTTTATCCTTCCAGATGCTCCGTGGCATAGGTGCTTATAGTGACCACTGCTGTCTCTCTCGTCTCTCTCTGCTGCACCTTTTCTCATCCTACAAAAAATTATATGTTGTCAAGAATAGCCTGATTTCATGCGTATTCATTTTCTGCAAGAGCATACTCTGTTTGAACAGCCTTAAATTACAAAGAATTATATTCTGTGGAGGACTGTATCTGATTTTAAGCAGTACATAATTTCTGCGAGTGCATACCTCTGTTTGTACAGCCCTATGTTCAGCAGCTAGATCTGCCTTGTTGCCTGCCAGGACAATGACAATATTACCCGTTGCCTGTTGTCTCAACTCCTGTACCCACTTGATGGCTCGGTTAAATGTGTTCTGAGGATGAAGGAAAGAAAGATGTTTCAGGTGGCAGAAAAAGGGAAATAATGTCAAACATCCACAGCCAGCAGTAAGAATTTTTCTCACACAACTTCACTTCTCCCCTTTTGTGATTAGGACACTCTGGATTTGGGATCACTATTTTCTAGCTTCAATAAGTTCTAAAGTGAATGTATGCAATAAGTTATGAAGGTCTTGGCCAGCCAAAATGTACAGTGACATCCTATAACATTTTATACACAGCAAAACATGATGTATGCTGTATATCATATAATCATACAGGTCATCAGTTGGGCAAAGGTGCTTTTTCGTGCAATAGCAACATTTCTTTACTTATTAACAACATCTCTAAGGAATTAGGTATCAAATAAAGAAGAAAAAAAGGATCATATTGTTTATATCTTTGCGGGCAAGGGGCTGCAATGCAGAGAAACTGACTATACTTACACATATTTCTAAATGAACAGGCCATCTCCTTTCAATCCATTAAACCCCGCAATACTTTTTCAGCAACAACTTATTATCAGATACATAATGTCATTTTCTTTAACAACCCTGAATTAATATTTGTCAAAATCACCTGTATTGCACAGTCTTCTGTATTTTAAAGACATCCACACTGTGTTACAAGTTTAACCCTCATGATGCTATTGTCACGAGGATAAGCGCGGTGGAAGGTGCGCGCCTGGTGTGCATGAGTTTGCTAGTAAGTAGTTGCCCTTTGTATGGGCTTGACTGGTGCGCGCCTGGTGTGCATGATTTGCTGCGTGGAGGCTGGATGCACCGGGTCGTACGGTGAGAGAAAGTGAACAGGAGGAGGGGGAGATGACAGTCAGGTAGCCTGAAGAGGACATTGGTAGAGGAACCGGGGGAAAGATATAGTTGCTGTGGTGTTGCCGGCCAGTGGATCGTCTTTGTATGTACTACAGCTGTTACTGTCAACTGTCTACTGTGAATCGTCGACGAGTTCGTCCTCTGTGATGTTGTCGCATACTGTTTTCACCGTTTTGTCTGCTGTGGTGGGCAGCACAGTTCGAGTTAGTCATTCTAGTCGTCAAGGTCCGGTCTCTGTCTGCGTCAACTTCATCGTAGTTCATCGTTGTCTTTGCTGTCCTTGAGAGCCTGTCATCATCCGCCGTCAACTTCATCGTAATTCATCGTTGTCTTTGCTGTCCTTGAGAGCCTGTCATCATCCGCCGTCAACTTCATCGTAGTTCATCATTGTCTTTGCCGGCCTTGAGAGCCTGTCATCGTCCGCCGTCACTTCATCGACATTGTAGTTCGAGCNATCATCCGCCGTCAACTTCATCGTAATTCATCGTTGTCTTTGCTGTCCTTGAGAGCCTGTCATCGTCCGCCGTCAACTTCATCGTAGTTCATCATTGTCTTTGCTGGCCTTGAGAGCCTGTCATCGTCCACCGTCACTTCATCGACATTGTAGTTCGAGCCATTGTTGTCCGAGTCATCGTCGTCATCTCTGTCTTTGGAAGTTCCTGTCATCGTTACTGTCAACGCAACTGATCATCATCATTACTTTTGTCTCGTCGTCAAGCGGACTTTGTGCGGTCGTCGTGCTGTTGTCAACGCCATGGGGGCCCCTGGACCTTATATTAGTTAGTGGGGGTATGCGGTAGTCTGGTAGCAGTAGTCGTAGGTTAGGTTGGGTGCGTATGATAGGGTGAGAGGCTAGTGTAAGTGTGTGGTTTTTACTGGGGTAAAATCATTTAGTGCCCGTTTATTAATTGATTATATTGATTGTGTAAGTTATTCACAGCTTTATCGTTCTGTCTCTCGTGTTGTCCACTGTTGTTGGTGTTGAAGTATTTTGGCTGGGAATCCCTAAAATATAATTTATGGGAGGTGGGCACGAACAATTGAATACCCCTCCTCGTAACAGCTATGATAGAATCTATTCTACCATCTGCGCTATGTTTCAATACATTAGTAGAATTTATATGCATCTCCTTGCAGAAAGCTGGGTGCCATGGTCAAATTTTGCACCCGACTGAAAGCTGTTCGGCCAACAGACAACACATACTACAGTCATTATCCATAACAATGGTTACACAGCCAGTGGGAGGCTGGACCTGAGGTGCCTGTGCGCTATGAGTTAAGACCATGCACTGAATAGGTTTGCAGCTACACAAACTGAGTTAAATACAGAATGGTGGTTCCTAAGAATAGTCAGTATTTTAGTAAATGGGAATAGGACTAGATGTTTCACTGGCAATACTGCAGAACAGGGCCACAGTTCAACAAGTGGGGGCCTGAGAACTAACTTCTGTCCTATCTAACTGCAAGCAAAATTAATATTTTGGTCATTGTGATTGTCTAGTATCCAACATTAATTTGTTGGGTTGTTTTTTATTGAGGTTTCAAAATGCCTCTGCACCAACTTGATAGGACTACAAGCATTCTTAAAAAGCCATTGTGTAAGCTTGTGCAGAATGAGCATGTTCAGAGCAAAGGTTGTCCACCCATGAGTAGAAAATAAAATCAGAGCACAGAGCAATAGAAATGTAAATACACAGACCATCGTACTCTCACTAACACCAGCAATAAATCTAAGACCACAACTTTTAATCTGTACAAAAACTGTTTCAGTGCCTCTTCACTCTTAGTTTATTATTACTGGTTTTGTGCAGTTCAAAGAAGTTTTATGTATTCATTGTAATTTGAAACAGTTCAAGCATTCAAAGGATCCTGCACTATCTGAGATTTTAATTACTCATCATTTCCTTTTATGTCTGCTGTGCAGATCCTAGGACATTTATCAAACTACTACTCACAGCATTATTAATATCATAGACAACAATGGCTGCCTGGGCTCCTCTGTAGTACATGGGTGCCAGACTATGATACCTCTCCTGACCAGCTGTGTCCCAAATGTCAAATTTGAGGTTCTGGCCCTGGGCCTGGACTGTCTGTGTGAGGAATGCAGCTGAGGAATATAGTGCCAATGATGACAATATTATAACCTCTATATATCAATTCCCTTCTAGGTTCTTAGAAGATACACTGGTATGGTACAGACAAGAAATTGTAGCTGGAACTCACAATAGTCACAAGCATGTACTGTGTACAGCAATATATATGGCATGGATTGATAGTGAAGTTGAACAGAATTATTACAACACAGACAGCGATAAACAATCAACCAATCCACAACATCGTTCATTCCACATTATTTTGCCTAAGTCATTTTTTGTGGTTTTGAGAAATTTAGCCCTCTCAGCCTGTTGCCCAAAGCAAAGCAATAAAAAGGATATGGTTTAGCTTGTAAAAATGGGATATAATAAAGAGTCAAAAGGAAAAAGGAGATAAACAGAGGCTCCTAGTAATATAAACAACTTCATCAAAAAAAAATGACTTAGACAAATGTGGAATGAGCTTGACAATATGAATGGTTAAGATTTTTCAATTTTTTATTTATTTCAGGACACAAACTAACAAATGACATAATAATAATTCTTGTGTTCGTTTGACTTCTGCATTATGTAAACGAATAATATAAATGAACAAAAAGGCGGTCATTGAAAAGCATGGCAGTTTTTGTGCCGATGACAAGCATATCAGAGTGAGGAAGCATTCCATCATGATTTCCTCCACCTACTGATAATGGATACTTAGTTGTAGGTAGTGACAGTTATTGGCTGAATGCTAAGGGTAAACAGTGGCACACAGAGATGAGAAAGTTACTGGATGATCTGGCTTAAACGGGTAATAATAATTATGTCACATGAATAAGCCTTGACTCATGACTTAGTATCACACTAGTCATAAATATAATTATCATGGATAATGCCAATGAAGAACGAGATCATGAAGAACATCAAAAAATAATATGTTTCTCACCTCCAACAGTGGCCTCACTGTGTTCTGGAAACAATCCTCTCACAAACCTCAGTGCTATACTGGACTTTCCTACTCCCTGATCTCCTAAAAGAACCAGCTTGGCCTGCTGCATTCTTCCCCCTCCAGGTGCCCCTGATCTGGGACCTGTGTTGCGTCGTGCTCCACTCATGGCAGTGTCGTGGAATGAAAATGTGCCACACAAGTGTGAAAAAATGTCTCTTTGCTGTGCAAAGATCAACGATCCGTTGTTCAGTCTATCAGATCTAACAGCTATTCTGTCATTCCCACAAAGTATTTATCGCCATTTGCGGTTGAAGATGCTGTGAAAAGAAGGTGAAAGAGAACAAATTGTTTAGCAGAGCGAAATGCATATGAAGACAGTTTTAGATCACACAGTCGTGCACCAGTGAACTTGAATATCTGCCAAGCTTCCTCCTGAGAAGTATGCATTTGCCACAAAAATTTGAAAAACATATCCCCTTGATGTTGGAAAATTTATTTTGCAACCCATGATAAAATATGAGCTGCTCCCTGCCCCTGTCAATGATGCGAAGAATCCTGGAAAAAAAACCACCTCATAGGTAACAGTGTCGTTTCCAAACAAAATGCATAGTGGAAGACAGCAATGTGCACAAAAGGATATTCAGTGCATGCAGAGCTGACTTTTCACTACAACAAAGGTTTGATCAGCAGAACTGAATGGTTCAAATGCACAACTGCATCTGCTTGAACTTAGTGCTTATGGCCTAAAAAGTATTCACAGTGCACTTGAACATGCTGATTACAAAAAAAAATAACTCTATTTAAAATTTGTGCTTAACACCATATGTATTCCCAAATACTTTTAAGTCCCACAGTAGTTATACAGAGTTTGATCAGGCTTAGTATAGATATTGCAATAAGAAACATAAGCTGAAGGTCTGGTGCAGTATGTGACAACAAGAATTAAATGTACAAGAGCTGGATAAAAAAGTAATCATTGTTTTAAACTACAGGCAGATATCATATTATGATTTACACTTGTAATCCAGTCCATGCCATCTTGAAAAACCGCTGAAGCTCGTAATCTAAATCATAAATCTTCACTTCAGCTAGACTTGGCAAACGCATCACTGCACATAATGCTTAATGTGCTATGTTCAAGTTCAATGTAAATCCAATATGCCTCTCAGAAAATGTCAGTACACATCTGTCTCTACTCAAGCCAGACTGTGTGATATGATACTCTACAAGTCAGATAACACATTGATAAATTTTTTCTTCATCACCAAGTCCACCTTACACTTGCACTTCACACTAACTTTCAGAGCAGCAACCTGGTAACTGAGCTTAGCAGAAAATGACAATGACTACAGTTTGATATCCCACAACAAATCAAAACTGACTACCTGCCACAATATAAAAATATGTCATTCATTGGTAAGTTGGGCCCATCGGCAAGGACAGTGGGCAACAAGAGAGCCAGATGTACTTTGTCTCAGCACTCTGTGGCAGTTTAAATGTTGTAAGGAAATTTATGGAGATGCAAAGACTATGAAAGACAAGAATGCATTAAAGGGTCAGGGCAGTTCTTTGAGGCATAGCGTAACATGTCCACATTATTTCTTCGTAAAATTTAAATCACATATATATTTTCCCTTTGGCTAACAGTTTCTGACAAAGCACTACAGGGATGTTGGTGTTTTCATCCTGTGTACGCCACCATTACTCATGCTGTATGACGTCTTAAAGTGAAAAAAGGTACTACATGATTGGTGCGGACGCAAACCCAGAATGCCAGCAGATGAATGGTCCAATCACTTTTTACATCATGCACATGAGGAATGTGGCACGCAACATTCCAGCAGTGATTTCTCAGAAAATGTCAGAGGAGGTGAAAACTAAACGTAGTTTAATTTTATAAAAAAGAAAACTATTAATGTGGACTTATTAGGCTGCGGAGCAAGTAACTATCCCTGTCTCTTTAAACAATATTAACAGTAATCATCCAGACCGTGTGCGCAATTTCACTGTAATTCAAGCCTTTCCCTAACCCTTTTCTTTGTTAAACAATGACAAATGCTCACTCATTTACGGCGAAATCTTCGTCCCATCCAGACCCCCTGCATTAAGTGGAATCTGAGAGTTTCTGAGTAGTTAACAACACACTTACTGTTCCGAACCCAATACAATTCATAATACCTTTGCTATGTCAGATTGAAGTATCTGTTTCCTTGCTCTCAGTGACCTGATTTCAAACTTGAAGCTGGTCAGAATTCGACTTAAAACACTTTTTAATTATATCATGTTATGCCATGTTTATTATGGTATAAAACAGAAGCTCATTTTCTGTACTTTTACCAGTGGAAAAATATTTGAGCAATAAGTATTCTGGCCTAAGAAACAGCTGTTTGAAGTGGCAGATATCACCTTAGGGCAACCGTGAAAAAAATGTGATTAAAGAACAATGTTACAAAATAAAAAATAATAAAGACTGTCTCCCAAAAATTCAAAAACATTATTCACCCATAACATTAACACTTTTCTCAAACAGAAATTATTTCATCTTCATTTTCTGCAACCAACTAAAATTCGCAATCAGAGGGTCCAGATTACCTTTCGAGCTTAATATCTCAGCAACATTGGCCTCATTTCAACAGGTCACAGTATCATTACTAATGGCTTTTACCCATCTAGGATGCTACGCCAGTCAACTAATATACCTGAACATTTTTCTATAATATTTCAGCATTAAACTTAAGATAGACAGTCTTGTGATTATAATAATCCATGTTGTTAAAATTGTTGTCACATTGATCTGAGATGACTTTAAAGTTCTATAACTTGCTCTTATGGAGCTAAAAAGCATTCCTGAGTGAAACTGCAACAGTCATACTAACAATTTAGTTCAGTGAGATAGCCTACTTTACCACAAAGCGTAGCCATAGTTTCCATTGTAATGAATTATCTCCTGTGCTTGATAGCTAAGAGCGACATGAGTGGTAACTGCTCTTAGAAGTTTGGAAGTACAGCTGATGCCACTTATTAGCAATCTATCTAGATGCAACTTCCACTTAATCACAGTGTGTTGCACTTGCAGCCAATAGCATACTATATTTCTACCTAAAAGTCCTTTTAAAAACCACTCTTTTGGATGCTTCTCAGAAGTTTTCATTACGTAGAGTTGACTGGATTGTGTGTGCACCATTTCCTTATACAGTTGACTCCACTTAAACACAATCCAGATAGTGGCAACTTCCACTTTATCATATTATTTTCCAAATCACAGAATGCTTTATGTCTGTATAAAGATAACTGGAAAACTGCAACTTCTGTTAATCACAACTTTTATCATGCTCGCAAGGCATTTCGATTAAGTAGAGTTTGATTAAGTAGAGTTGACTGCAGACACATCTGTCCATGCATGTCCATGCAGGAAACGTATGCTATTCATTATGACAGGAAAAGGTGTATAAGAATGTACATTTGTGAATGTGGCATACACTGGTGTACATTTATTTGCAAATGAGTGGAACAGCAAGCAACTATGAATATCTGTTTGTGATGGTGAACTGAAACCTACTACTTTCCTTTAATCACTTTACTTTAATGCTGATTGCAAAGATGCAAAAAATTAAACAAGGCAGGAAAAGAAAGAAAAATCTTTATCACAAGCTACTGAATCTATCCTGCATTTTATACATTCCATGTAAAAGAACTGCTGAACGGCTACAGCGTTGCAAAAGGTTCTGGAGTCATTTCCCACCATGGTCATTACTTTCCTAAGTCCACCCATCTTTAAAAGAAGACCTGTCTAAATGTGAACCATGGTCTGTTTTCACTATGACAAGTTTAACAGGTTAATGGAGACAAGACTACAGCTGTGGCGAAGAGCATAGAAAGTGATGGGACAGCACATGAACAGCTGAAACATTCTGAATATATGACCATCATTTCATGACTAAATAATTTTTTGCAGTGTACATTTCATACTAACATTTACATCTAGCCTTCCTACGAACTAAAGTTCCCATTCATTCTTTACTCTTGCTCTTGCTTCATTACATGACTATGAATGAAAATGTCTTGCAGCCAGTAAGTCCTTCCTTGACAACTATGTAGTATGACTATTGGCAATTGACATGACCTAAAACTACCACAGATCAGTCCATAATAAAATGATCACCAAGGGTCCAATACATACTAAGATAACTGTGCAGGTGGGTCACATTATCTGATACCCATGCAGGGAAATCCACTGTCAACATCCTCTGACAGAAGCATGTATTAGCAAACTGAGAAATATTTGGAAAACCTAGTTGATTTATTTCATAAACTTTCTGAAAGGTCCATCCAACATAGCTCCTCATTCCTTTCTTTTGTTTTTATTGTGATAATATATTATTGAAATAGGAACAAACTTTAGATGTCAGCTAAAGCATTGTCCCTCTGATAAATTGACAAATATCTTAACAGATGATCTGTGAAATGATATCTTTAGTTCCTTCCCTAAGAGCTCAGTTAAGAGATCTTTCAGTACAAATTCTGCCTCCCCATATTCAGTCTAAGATTCTAAAGACATTCATAAGAGAGCTAAACTCACATCAAAATTAACAGTTTGCTACATTCTACTGAATTTAAGTGGAGCTTAGCAAATCCACTACTTCTGACTCCAGTAAAATCACTCTTCTGGTCATCTCTAACACACACACACACACACATACAAGAAATAAACGTAACTTGTGCATTAATGTGTGGTACAAAGCAATGGAGTCAAAAGAGCAGCTAACAAGTTTTTTAATACTTCAACCTTCTTCCTCAGCTGTTTCAGCTATCTAAATCCTCTAAATGTTCAAACCATCAAGACATCCCACCCAAAAATCTACACTCTATTGTTAATGTCAGTCATAACTGTGAGTTCCCCCTAAGTTTGAGTAATATTACTCACGGACTGTGAGCTTATTTTATAGGCCAATTTTGCTTGAATTTGCTATGATTCACAAATTGACTATAGGCGGTCCTTTTTTGGTCATACTTAACTGCATAGCTTGTCTCCGAATTCATACGAAATGGATGATTCCATCTCTGAATGACAGTCTTTTTTTTTTTTTGGTGTGCTATCTGTGCTTGCCAGTGAAAGTAATGACATCACTGCCTGATTTACTAAAGAGCTTTGTTTTATATTTGATCTGATCCACCATTTATTTTTGTAAATGTGTGGTGTGTGCCACAATGCGGTCTGGACTTTTTGTTTCAATAAACCTTTAAATCTCTAAGTCTACTGTGCTGTCTGTAGCGCTACATTGACACGGTGGTGTTGTGATGCCATTTTCCTCAAATTATTCTTTTGTTTTTCTTAAAAGGGACAATTAAAGTCAAGAAAAATTGTTTAGCATGTTGACCTTTCCTAAATATTACTGTTAAGTGTGTACTTATAGGTGACATGTCAATTTTGTTATTACTGCAAGAGACATGGTGTGGATGAATGGAGGTTTGATTAGGCTATTTGTATCACACAAATATGCCTGCACACATTTAAGTGGGTCAGCCAGTGTTTAAAAAGAAAACCTGCTTTGTGTTGATCGGAAATAAAATCTTACTTCACTTACCCTATATTTAGACATTTTCATTGCTTCAGACGCAGCTATCAGTAACATACTGAGCTGACCTTAAAATTACTGATTCCTACTGCATTAACGACTAGACATCTGCATGCTTGAGGTTACTGGCAGCACTTTTCATCCTGTGATGAGAGATGACCAAAGGCTATTTTATTGGTCTGACCTGCTATCAACAAGAACTAAGGGGTTGACAAAATCCTCAAAGGTCAATGGCCTTCTCGACTACCATCAGCAAGCAGATAACAGGTCTGTGAGTGATCTGTTATTACCTTGCTGGCTTGTAGTTGTGTGAAAATCATGATTGGTAGTTAGGCTTCACTTCAAACAACAAAACGTTGTTCTGGGTCCACACTCACACAAAAAGTGCATAAGGCAATTTTACTTCACCTAAAACACAGCTTATGAACAGCCACCTGTTGGTGTACACAACCATCAGCTTTCAAAGCGCCAAGGCTTTCATCATATCAATGAAGCTGTGGTAAATAATGTAAGATGCACTTGTCACTGGTGTGATCATTGTAGTGGCTTAGTGCCATGTTTTCCAATCAGCTGAAGTGATATCATGTCTCTTTTCTTCTCCATTGTCTGTTTTAGACTCTACTTTGTCCTGCCTGGTATTTAATACTTTTGTTTCTTGTTTTCCAAAATTTGCTTACATGAACATATTCATGCTTTTTTAAAATTTTAGCGTCAGCAAGTCACACAGAATAAGCAAACCCAGTGTAAATCTGTTTGTTTACAAGTAAATCTTCCCAGCTGCAAGGAAATCTACTTGCATTTTTAATGCTAACACATCCTAACCCTGAATTTGTCATGATCAGGAGATTTACTTTCAGCATTCCAAATATCAAAAATCTCCTTGTTTTGCTACAGAATATTACTGTCTGCACAAAGCCAAGCTCTGAAATTTTATGAAGGTAAAAACCAATCTACCTTAAGGAGCTTTGCTTGTTAAGTGGGGAGAAGAGATATTCGCATGATAAAATCATCTAAAGAGGTTTCACTGAGTTGATTTCAGGTTAGCTTAGCTGCATATCATATTAAATATCTTATCAAACTTATCAAGAGGAAGACATTAGGTAGCATATTTCATGTGTCTAACAGGAAAAGTTTATTTGTGAGAAAATTTTGAGTATATGGGCCCTATCATTTGGAAATCATCAGATTTTCCTTCTTGTCTAAAAACTCAAAAAATCTACAGGTCTTTCATGCATGATAATACCGGCTAAGGAATTAAGATGTTTGATTATGTGTGTTCTGATGGTCATTAAGGATTAGGATGCTAATGATCCTAAATATTAATTAATTTTTCATACTCGTTTACTATAAATGACATTTGAGTCTCATATCTTGTGATCGGTTGAAGAGGGACGTAAACATTAAATTTCAACAAAGCAATAAAGATTTCGTGAAACATTAACTTGTTGTACCAATGCCACTCTGGTATACTGCCATAAATAATGTCAGCATTACACAACATTAGTCTACAGAAAACATGTCTTTCAAAATTAGCCCAAACTTATCAAAGTTTCCTATTAAATAATAATTTTACAGACCAAAATTGACATATTTTGAAATTTGAAATTTGCAGCAGTTGTGTGGGAGTGGCAGTACATTATTCCTGGAAAATCTGACCATTTCTTAAAATATCAGCGAAATGGAGTATATATCTTCTTTGAAATATAATCCAAACACAGTGACTTTTCTAATTCTGACCCACCTCGTCTTTTGCATCTTAGCTGAGAAAAAAAAAAGATGGACTACAGAAGTTCTGATTCCCCAACATTCAGGTTTGTGGAAAGAAGACATACCAGCAACAACCTATAAGATGTAAAATAACAGGCTGCCGAGATTTAAAGATTATAAAGTTGGATGGCAGTGTCTATGCAATAACCACGATGATACTTAGAAAAACTATTCAGAGTCAACACTGTAATGCAAGTTCATTAAAAAGATGCATATCAGCTAATATCGAAAAGCTAAATGCATCACACCTATGAGTGAAATAAATCCAGTCCAATCTGGTCACTTCCTAACATTGCCACATTATCTAGGAAGTTAATGGCCATGGCAGGATAGATCATCTAAGTGTGTTTCAAAGTTGCCAGTGAAACATTGCAACATTTTCAGAACAGGTCTAAGTTGTAATTAGTCTGAGAGTCAATGAACTGCATCAACACTATTGGGCTTGTATACTCCGGAATTGGAAGTTAGCTTTTTTTTTATAGAATTCTCAGAGCTTTTTGCAGTTTCATTTAGTGTACTCTAGCAAAATCATCACTAGCTAGCAGCAATTACAAGTGCAAGGATAATTCTTAACCCTTTTGAAATGAGAGTCAAATAATTTCTCACTATTACGCTGCTCCTTAAATGGAGAGAGCTTCAAAATTTTCCATATTGATGGCAATTCTGAAGATGCTAATGTCAATCCCAGGCAGTTGCCAGAGTCAGAGGAGCGGCACTCTTAAAGGCCAAATGATAAGACAGCTGGCACTGGGTCAAGCAGTGAGGATGCTGTGGAGACTGCAGATGGGGAAATGTTACTACCAGTGTTAAGAAATAAACTTATGTGCACAAAAAGGCATTACCTCATTAATCTCTATAACTTAGGGAAAAAATATGCAAGCAAGCAGAATACAAATGACAAATAAAAACTGAACTTTATTACTGTATAATAACATTTGACTTTTCAGTGGAGCTGTTATTCAAATGGATGTCTAACAGCGGAAGGATTTCAAACAACAATCTCTTCTATTCTTCTTCTGTCAGAAAATTCTCTATGACTGTATGAGTGGCATTCCTGAATGTTTCAGCAATCTCCCGGAAAAGAACTATTATACTTATAGTGTTGATGCAGTTCACTGACTCTCAGACTAATTACAACTTAGACCTGTTCTGAAAATGTTGCAATGTTTCACTGGCAACTTTGAAACACACTTAGATGATCTATCCTGCCATGGCCATTAACTTCCTAGATAATGCAGCAATGCCACATATGCCTTTGACTAATTTAGCTAAATGGTCACTGAAATAGTGACAATGAAATGGTTGGGGAAAAGTGAATAGTGTTAGTGCCAACTTCTTTTTTACCACGATTTCTTAACTAAGTTACCCTGGTGATTCTGATGAAAGCAAGTATGACTTTGACTATGGATGCCAAACAAGGATGGCCTTCTCTAACGACAGCACTAATTCCATGACTTGTCTACGACTAAATGAACTGTATCGCTGGTGCTGTCGTTAGAGCTCAGATAAAGCCATAAAAATAAAAGGACCTGCTCCTGGACCTCACCTGGACTAGTCTAATTCTAGGGTCTCCAGATAGATTTGGACTGAATTATATTCTAATCCAGGATTGCCAACGACTGAAGGTTAGTGAAATTAGCAGATAAGTTCAAAACAAACAAAAATCATCTCACTTGGATTACATCTAGATCTACTGTACCCCTGTTAATGAGGTTTGTCTTTGTCCTGTTCCAGAACAACGACGGAATTCTGTGTGGTGACTCACCGTAAAAGTCCTTATTTTGTATAAACAGGCTTCTTCTAGGCCACAATAAAAACTTGCAAGAACACCGCAACGATAGAAAATAAAGGAAAAGTCGGCTTCTTGTTAGAACTGACAGAAGCTATAGGTAGCGCTCTGTCCGACACCAACAGCTCTAATCCGCAGTTTGGGGGCTGTGTTTTTCACTTGTTTATTTTCATCACGACTTCCGTCAACTCTGGCCAACTTCCTGCGAACGAATTCTGGGACACCCTTACGGTGTAAAGCTCCGAAATCACCAGCGGTTACGAGACAAATTTTAATCCAGAAAAAGTTGCAGCATTTTCGATCACCAATGTTCTTCAGCTCAGTCCCACTTCGTATCTCCCCAAATTTCCTCATCATGAGATCCGCTTGCACACTTGGCTTATCACGCTCTGGGGATAATAATTATGATATTCTTCCTTTGACAGATTAAACAGGGTGACTGTAAAATGTACATATAAAGACAAAAGTTTCACCAGTCAGGTAGAATATTATTTGTCAAAACCCAAACCATATCGGTGCTAGGAAAAAAGCTCGACGCGCAAAAAAAAAATCATATGTCTTTTTATCCTAGTTAAATTGCCACACTGAAGAAAAGACACGCAGATAACAAGTTGCAAGGAGAAAAGGTCACATCTTGTCTTTTCTGTATGCAACAAAGATCCTGATCTACTGGTCTAGTGGCCATTCTTTAATAGATACACCTATGTAAATTAGAATATTCGTTAAACTAATAAGAATTGTGAATTAGGAGGGAAAAACAGATACACTTATCAGGAATAAAACCTTTGTGCGTGTGTGAGTATAGACATGCGTGCGTGTGCGTACCCGTGTGTGTGTGTGTGTGTGTGTGTGTGTGTGTGTGTGTGTGTGTGTGTGTGTGTGTATGTGTGTGTTTATGTGTGTGTATGTGAGTGTGTGTGTGTGTATAAGTGAGTTTGTGTGTGTGTTTGTTTGTGTGTTTGTATGTGTGAGTGTGTAAATATGTGTGTGTAGTAGTAGTAGTAGTAGTAGTAG